>VUQH01075217.1:0-27839 GCA_015106775.1 Etroplus canarensis
GGGAGCTGGTGAGCCAGAAGAAGAGAATACTGAAGCCTAACACAGGATAGAAAATATTTCTGAATAAAAACCTGTGAAGAACAAAACCTTTGTCACCTTGTTTCTGTGAATAAATATTCCTGACAGACCCCACAAGTCCCCAAATGACTGATAGACCTTTATCTTTAAAGGTTTTCTGTAAAAACACTAAAACAAAATGTTTGTGTGTTCATCCAAACACCAGAATCAGTCACAAAGCTGCAGCAGGAAGGATCTCTGGTCTTACTGTATGTAGAGACTTTTAGTCCAGTTTTTAAATAAAGCTTTCTAAATGAACCTGAATCAACATTTTACTTTCATATTCTGTCATTTAGTTATTATTTAGTTCAATCTGCTGTGTTTTAGAGTGTGGGTCAGTGTGTCTGCATATTAAGGTTTTGTTTAAACAAATATTTTACTCCTTAGAGACCGGACCAGAAGTACAACTAAGTGCCGTCTAACAACAAACATCATTCATTTGAATGTGTAATGATGATGTAATCATTAAATAATATAACATCAGCAGATTAAAATGACCACACAGTATTTATATTGATCGCTGATTTATTTTTTGAAATGTCAGAAATGTTTATTTGTAAAGTTTGAGATGTTTGTTTGTTATTCTCACTTAAACAGATGAAAATAAACAAGTGAGATGGGAATTTTTGTTTTTCTTTGCCTTGCATAATAATTCTGCAAACTAATCGTTACCTGTTAATTGTGCACACACAGATATTCTTGTACAAAAGCCAAATCCTCACTTTCACTTCCTTAAATATTCAGGTTTGAGGTTTATTAACATTTTCGATTGATTAAGAGCTCTGCTGTTGTTGTTGAATAATAAAACTAGTCCTCAAAAATGCAACTTGCCTAATAATTGTGCACACAGTGTAGTGTAAATCAGGCTTTGGATGCATGCACTACAATGAAGTGGGGTGTTGTATTAATTGTCTGTGTTTTTTATGTAACGTGTTGTAAATAAGAGACATATAGACATAACATTGTCCTAACTTTTTTCATGCTTTGGATTTGGCATCTGGAAGTAAATGAACCTTTTGCCTTAAATGTAGGCGTCTTCAACATTTATTTCCAGCCCAGAAACATTGTTCTTTAGCTTGTTCACACTTTCTGAGTTTAATGAAACGTATTTTTAAAATGTTATTAAATTTGAGGTACCAACGGGAGTGCGGAGGCAGGCAGACAACGTCTTAGAAAACTCAACAACAGCACACAGTTTTCTTCACAGTTGCCTCCCCTGCACTTAAAAACTCACAGATTTTATTTCTAACTCAGATGTTACTGTTCTGAGGTCACAGGAAGCTCAGACTGGAGGTGTGGAGTGTGAGCAATTAGTGATTATTTCAACCTGTTTCAATCTCCACAGTGAAGTGGTAAATATGGGATCTATAATTTAACAATCGTCTTCTTACTGCTTTCAGGCTGAACAGCTCATCTCATCGTGGAGCTCCTTATCAGCTCATCAGTTATTAAAATGTGCACACACTCACACACACACACACACACACACACACACATACACATTTGATGGAGCTTTTTTCCAGATCTGTTTTCAGCCTGGTGATGAGTCTTATTCTACTCAAAGTCCCAATGTCTCTTATTCATAAAGCCTAGTGTTGCTCATTTTGACCTCCCTGCTGATGAGCTGCTACTAACTAAAACTGGAAATACTTTTTCAGATGCAATTCAAAATATAGCTTATTGCTTAAAATGTTTCGATGCTAAAGTCGAAAATGAAAATCTAACAAAACAAAACAACTGCGATATTACTCACCGACTCTGAAGCACACCATCAGTCAATGTCATTAAAAGCAGACTACAACTTTCCAATCTGACATGCTGTGGTAATACGAGAACTGGGGGAGAACCTGCGGTAGACCCAGAACCTGCTGGAGACATGAATGGACAACGAACCTTTAACATGGGCAACATCTTTTTTTGCCGACAGTAAACATGAGTCTCTTAACTATAACTGCTGTGGATTTTTAACCTGCACCAAGTGGTGACTATAACAATGATAATGATGAAGGTCCCTGAATCTTTTCTAATCAATGTGTTTTTAACTCTGGCTTCTTTGTATCAGAAAACACTTGCTGTTTGTGTTGTTTTTAAAGGGAATGGGATAGTGATGAATTTGTCTTTTAACTCGAGGAAATGTTGGTTTCCACGTACAGTATGTACCCTCATTAAATCTCTTCTTTGGACTGTGTGTTTGTGTTCTGTCTTCTTCCTGCTGCAAAGCGCTAAGAATCAACTAATCAAAAAAGGGGTGTTGGTAACAGGACTGCTAGATAATTTAATACATTTCAAAACAATATAATACAAAATGAGTAAAAAGCAGTTTTAGTTTGAGAACAGTATGGAAAAAACATCCCGTTCTCATCATACCGTATTAAACTTAAAGAACAGATTAACGAGAAACTGGTGATAATTGAAAATTGTGAATATGTGGTCTTGGTAAAATGCTTTGACTTCAGTGGATCCCGTACTTTATTTTAGTAAATATTTACTTTTCCTACATATTTAATATAATTATATTATGTGTTAACTATATTTAACTGAAATGGGTTAAAGTGGGACATTTTTTTAAACTAACCTTGGCTTTATCAAATCCAAACCAGTCCTCTGGTAAACCTTTAACATGTTATCTTGTTTAAATTGAATTTTCAACTCACAGCAGGTGTTGGTTTCTCCTGCCTTGAACCCAGCTTAGAAATTTGTACTTTTCTTTTCTTTTTGAATCATCTAATCAGTCAGTCTGGACAGCAGCGGCCATCAGGCTGGCAGACAGCAGATGGAGGCTCACGTCTCAGCATGGTGGAAGGAGACAAGCTGTCAGACAGTTTATCCTGCAGTCCCATCCTCAGCTAACAACCGGCTCACCACAGGCCTCCTTCATCTGCCTCGTCAGCCTGCAGACAGAAGCTGGCAGGTCCTCAGTTGACATGCAGAGGAGACAGTAGAACCAAACAGAGTGCGGGAGAACTCCTCAAAAGCCCAGCTCTATAGGTTGCCCCAAAGTTGAGGATGTCCACAAAGACACAACAGAAATCTCCACACCTAACAGGTGTAGGTATGGTTATATGACAACCTTTCAACCACAGATGGTCAGATTAAATAACCTGCTATACATTCGTTCGAACAATATCCCTAATCTGTTGCTCGTGTGATCAAAAATTCCCCATGAATACTGCATAACTGTTATACTGCGTAAAGTACACCAGTAATAAGAGGTAGATTCTTGCAGGGATGGGCATTTCAAACAACAATAGTATCCAGTGTTCACAGGAAAATATTCGATTATTCTTCAAGATCGCCCCAAACTGCTCTCAAATGACTTTGTGTAATTGTGGCAGATTTTACCCGGACTGCTTTTTCACTTGTAAATATTGCAAATATCAGGTCAGTTAATCACATGTCAGCAACTCAATGCATTTAGGTATGTAGATACGCTAAAGACAACCTGCTGAAGTTCAAACTGAGCATCGGAAAGGGGGAAGAAAGGTGATTTGTTATTTTGAATGCACTTGCTAGTACTAGCTGGGCTGGTCTGTGTCATGGTCATGTGTTTCTGTTATGATTTGGTGTGTGTTTGAGTTGCTTAGGGCTTTGCTTCCTCAGTTATCTTCTGTATTTGCTTCTTTGTGTATGTCTATGTTCATTCTATGTTCCATTGTATGTTATTTAGTTCCTCAGATGTCTTCCTTCTGTGTTCCTGTCTTTTGTCCAGTGTTGTGTTCACTGTAAGGTTTTCTGTTTCCTGTTTTACTTTGTAATCTGTCTGGTCTTGTCCATTGCATTCTGTTTTACTTCCTGCTCTTGATTCTCCCTTCTCACCTGTTGACACTTGTCTCGTCAGTCTTTGTCTATTTATTCCCCTGCCTTTCTCCACTCTGTGTCACGTTGTTTGTCTTCCCATGTGTCCTAGTCACGTCAGTCAGTTTGCTGCTTAGCTCTGCCTCTTGTCTCCATGCCATGTTTATGTATATTTAAGCCAGGCCTAGTTCTTTGTTTTATTCCAGCTCTGCCTGGGATTTTATCAGCTTTTAAATAAAGCTCGCCTTTGTTTATGAAGTTCTGCATTTGGGTCCTCCTTACTAAATGCTAATCCTGACATAGATCAAATATAATTTTCAAATTTTCCATTACAATTTTGATTTTTATCCAAAACATAGGGTTAAGGATAGGATTTGGAGCTAGAGTTTGGGTTGTTACTGATGATAATTTGGACCTAATCCTAATCGGGGGTTGCTAAGTGCTATTACTTAATTAAACGCCTGTATAGTAGGCACTGACAGTGTTATTTTGGCAAGCGATCTTCCTCTTTTGTTGAGCATCTTCAGGACACAGGAATCCAGAGTATTCTTTGAGCACAACAGAAGAGAGCATTCAAACAGCAACATAATCTTCCCCACCTTCCCTATCCCATCCTCTCTGAACATAGCAAAAGTCCCATTGTCAGCACTATCAATACACTCTGCTTCTGGTCCACAGTGCAAATTTGCCTGTCAAAGCCAACCATGATAAATCTACTTCAGTCCCGCTGAAGCCACTGATCACAGCATTTCAATTAAAATACATCAATTTTTCCCCGACATTTTGCCACTATATGAAAGGAGAAGTATGACAAATGCAGTAAATCATCTGCTATGGCGCTCACAGTCACGGTGTCTCCAGTCTTTAAACTGAAGACCTGTGCACAGTTTTGAGCAGCTTGGCAGACAGCTGTCAATCACCATCCTTAAAACACCAAAGAGGCACTCATTTTATGGAAGAATTCTGTTCATCCATCCAGTCGAGTTCACAAAATCTGCTGAATGGTGGCTGCGTATGCAAAGCAGTTTCAATCACATCAGAGATCGACATGAACATTACAGCTCAGCACTGAACAAATCCACTGGCATCCAGACAAACAGATGTTTACCTGCAGCTTCACCAGTTTAATGGCTCATTTCATGAGGTAGCCTTAATACCCAATTAAGGACCTCTATAATATTCCTGTAAACTTTCTAAAGCAACCTAGAAGATATCTAATGGACCCCAGGAAGAACAGTTATTGCCACAAAAGCATCTAAAGGGGGTCCAAATAAAGAATAAAGAAGAATCTAATAGTATATAATTAAATATTGCAGGGAATGGTATCAAAGATCATCATATGTGCTTAATAAAAAACATCACTAGCACTTTAACCTCAAATATCCAGCTCCAAGCGTAACTGAATTTAAAATGCATGAAAACAAAGGAGACGTGTGCCTCTGAGAAATCTGTCTTGAAGATAACCTCTGTTTCCTAAAGGAGATGAACAAGATTGCAACAATCATGCAACATCTACCTGATGCAGCTTTAAGCACAGGCGCCACCTTGCATCATTCTTTCAACAGGTAAAAGTGATGATGTCCTTAAAAGAAATGGCATCGTAAAATATGGGTTCTTTTAATTCTTTAAATCCATGGTTTAGTTCATAGCTGGATTTTCCTTTCCTTAGAAAAAAATATTTGTTTAAGACAGAAATACTTCATTGGGATTGGCTCATCTATATCCATGTATTTCCATTTCTCTTCTCCTGAATCATCTCACAACATTTGTGCCTACACCATACAAGCATCCTTTCACCAGGCATTAGCAGTTCCACATCATAGCTAACTAAACAAGCCAGGATATTGTGTACAATTCTATCACAATTTTGGGCTCAGTTTCAGAATTCACACCCCTTATCAAATAAGGGTTATCCTTCTTGTGACATCTCCCTAACATTTATATTATATTTATATGCAGTGACACAATGTCTATTTATCTATCTATAATTACTGTTTTATTAATCATAGAGGGCAGCAGTGGCTCAGTCTGTTGCTGAAGCCGCCAGCTCAAGAGACGCTTGGACCTGGAGGCTTACTCAAGACCCGCCAATACAAGACCTTGTCCTGGACCACCTCCTCCTGAGCACTGCCTAGGTGCCCTTGAGCAAGGCACCGAACCCCTACTGTACTCCTTGACTTCTGTAATGGGTTGCCTTGTTCTGTGCCTCTTCCAAAAACACTGCATGTTACTGGTTCTGCTGTGTGTTAGTAAAAGTGTGCATACTGAACAACTAAAGAAAGAAAAGAGTGTTTTGTTTTGTAATTTCCCCGGTCCAGTGATCAATAAAGTATCTTCTTCTTCTTCGGCTTCTTGTAACATTTACGATTTTTTCCAGGATTTTTTTAAAATGGGTTGGGACAATAAAATCACTGTAGAAAATAAGGTATGATTTTCAGGCTCATGTGCAGCCCTGTGTCCTATTAAAGGTTTATTTAGTATATGAAGTGGACGAGAGTTTAAACAAATCTTAAATATTGTGCCAAGTGGGGAAAAAGTATTGTACTTTATTAAAAATTATAATCCTGCTGAAGGAAGAATGGGACAACATTACTCTCCCAAAGGTCCAGCAGCTGCTTGTGATTTTTACAGACTGCTGTTAAAAGAAGAGGGAATGCTACACAGTGGGAAACATGGCCCTGTTCCAACTTTTTGGAGATTTGTTGCTGCCATCAAATTCAAGATGAGCTAGCATTTTTTTCATGAAATAGTAAAAGGTCTCACTTTTAACATTTGACATGTTTGCTATGTTCTCTTGTGAAAAAAAATTGGTTTGTGAGATTTGTAATTCAATGCATTGTGTTTTTATTTATAGTTTACACAGCATCCCAACCTTTTTGGAAATAGGGTTGTTCTTGCTGGGTAGTTTGGAAAGAGATGGAATTTATCTGTGTGTTTAAAGTAAATAGTGTATGCACTAGAGATAAGAGGAATGAAAGTCAGTAGAAGCAAGACAGTACATGTCAGGGAGGCAGGTAGAATGGCAAAGTTGAAAGGAGTAGAGGTGGTGAAAGTGGATGAGTACAAATACCTGGGGTCAACCATCCAAAGCAATGGACAGAGCACAAGAGAGGTGAAGAAGAGAGTGCAGGCAAGGTGAAGTGGGTGGAAACGAGTGTCAGAGGAGCTTTGTGACAGAAGAATAGCAGCAAGAATGAAAAAGAAGATTTACAAGATGGTACTGATTCCTGCTATGATGTGTGGTTTGGAGACAGTGGCACTGACAAAAGACAGGAGGCAGAGCTGGGAGGTGGCAGAATTGAAGATGTTGAGATTTTTACTGGGAGTGACCAGGATGGACAGGATTAGAAATGAGGACATTAGAGAAACATCTCAGGTTGAGAAGTTTGGAGACAAAGTCAGAGAGGCAAGGCTGAGATGGTTTGGACATGTTCAGAGGAGGGACAGTGGACATATTGGACAAAGGAAGTTGAAAATGGATCTGCCAGGCAGGAATGAAATGAAGAAAAGGAAAAGGCCACAGAGAAGGTTCATGGATGCAGAGGGTTGGTTTGAGGGAAGAGGAAGCAATGAGATGGAGACAGATGATCTGCTGTGGTGACCCCTAATGGGAGCAGCCGAAAGAAGAAGAAGAAGAAGAAGAGTATGCAGAAGGCTATAATACTGTATTTGCATCCAAAATATGGCAGAGTAGAAGCAGAAAGTAGAGTAACATAGAGATAAATAAAGTATGGGTACATTAAACCTGCACTTCACTAAAGTACGTGAGTAAATGTATTATGTTACATTCTTACCAGTCCTATTTATCTCATGACTGCATAGTAAGAATCATATTTTAAGGGATGGCGTGCCACCCCACTTTCCCACCCAAGACACAGTTCTGCTCGCACTGTTGCCATGCTCCATAAATCTAGACAGCTGTTGCACAGTTTATATTTGTTTCCATAATATCAGTTTCATCACCAACACACATGTTGTTATCACCACACAGTTAGCGTTTTGATAGTATCTGTGGTATCTGTATGTTGCAGATACAGCACAATGGCGCATATTCACCAATCCACCTAAAGATACACACGCACACAGCCTCTGAACACACACGCACGCACCCTATATAATCCTGGCTTATATACAGCAATGCTCTCCCTGGAAGCAGCACACTAACACATTCCCTTGCTTTTATATTCCCTTGAAATTGCTCTCTCTATCACCTTCCCCATCTATTTCCCATGCTCTTTCTTGTGTCCGAACACGTCTTTCTGCATGGGTGAGCCCATGCTGCTTACAGCGGGCAGGACAGCTGTCTGCCATGCATAATGTGTCCTCGGAGAGCCCCCTCTGGCAGGTGGAAACCCACCAGAGCTGTGGGCTTGAACAGAGGGTCCTACAACTACGGTTGGTCTGCAAGCATATGGCACTGAATAGGGATGTGTCGAGGTTTTCCTTCAATGTACCACCCACACGCAGGATTTGATTAAAATGCAATGAGGTCCTCGTGAGGGAGGGAAGGGGGCTTAGGTGGCGTGACAGTCATTATTGTCTTGTTACTGGTTGTCAGTCTACCCATGCCACACTGAGATCCATCACCTCTGTGCCAAAAAAAATGTCATAAAACTTGACTGCACATGACTGAAAATGATTTTTCCTCAAGTCTCGCAATCTGCTACAACAAGCACAGACCATATATCATTATCTTGTTTTCATGCTTTACTTTTTTTCATATATATGTAGCTATTCACAGTTTGGGGTAGGGTTAGGTTTCTGCTCAGAGCAAGCGGATGAAACACGAAACTGTCCAATATTCTCTCTATTCACAAGGAAGAAAACTGGCTCTCAAATCAGACCCCGGATGGCCATCACCCTTGCGAGGAGGGTGTCACCTACACGAGTAAACACAACAACACAGACTTCAAAAAATTAATTTTGACCATTTGAAAACTGCCAGAGCAGTAGCCTTTCTCTACGCCCTCAGAAAAGAGAAAAATACTCTTTCTACTTTTATCACTTCTGAGTTGCCTTTTAGGCTGCCTGCGGATTTTTTTTTAAATATTTCTTCACATCCTGGATGCATGGCCTTTTCCTCATTAGTCATCTTGTTTCTGTGAATTTATGAGAAAACACACGCCATTGCATATCTTTTGACAGGCCAAACAGATTTGCAATAAAACAAGAACACAACTGAGATTGATGACTGAGCTGCTTTCTGAATTCATGTCTCTAGTAGAGCATGAAAAAGCTTTTCCACTGAGGCACTGCAGCTTTTTACTATTGTCCAGTATAGTGTTTCTAATCACATGAGCAGTGAAATTCATCAAAATAATGTCACACATGAACTGGAGGAGTGCTTTTCACTTTTTTTTAGAGAGAACCCTATATCATATATCATTGATTTAATGAGTTCAGAATGCTTACTGCACATCCCTTATGAAGTTTACCATCTTTGCTGTATTTTTCCCAACTCATCCATATGAGCAGCAGCTAACAAACCCAGACAGTTGCATTAATGATTGCTTAGAAAAACAGTTTAATCACGCATTTGAAATTTTAATTAAAATGATGGCAAGTCTGTTGGCATGAATCATTTATTGAATTATTTATTGAGGTTAAAGAAAGTGTAGTGATTTGCACAGTCCCCTCGCACACGGGTGGGCCCTAGTTCACAACTAGGAGGAGACACAAGCCCAGCCTTAGGGGGTCAAAAGCCAGGGTACTCCGAATGCTGGTCCCAAAGCTGGATAAATGGTATGAGTTGTGACAGAAGGGGCATCTGGTGTAAAAATATGATACTACATCACAAGTGCGACATCTGCTGTGTTGACCCCTTGGCATCTACATCTGACCATGTCTATAGAAACTATATGGACAAAAGTACAGGGCCACACCTCTTAATCACTTAATTCAGGTGTTTATTCAGTCCATTTTGCCACAGGTGTATGAAATCCAACACCTTGCCAGGCAGTCTGCCTTTGCAAACATCTGGTAAAGAATGGGTCTTTCAAAAAAAAAAAACCCTTTGAGTTCAAGGATGATACTGTAAGAGGATGCCACCGTTGCAACAAGTCAGATTTAGAAATTTCTTCCCTCCCGCTCTGACATTAACATCAACACAAAAACTGCATGTCGGGAGCTTCATAGCATGGGTTTCCATGGCTGAGCAGCTGCTGAAAACCTTATATTACTGAGCACAATGCCAAGCATTGGATGGAGTGGTGTAAAGCACGCTGCCACTGGACCCTGGACATGGAAATGTGTTCTGTGGAGTGACCAATCATGTTTCTATATCTGGCAGTCTGTTGAATGAGTCAGGGTTTGGCGAACGCCAAGATAATAATACCTGCCTAAATGCATTTTGCCAACTGTAAAGTTTAGTGGAGCAGAAACAATGCTGTCGGTTTGTTTTTATGGGGAAAAGCTTCCCTTAGTTCCAGTGAAGGGAAATCTTAATGCCTCAGCTTACCAAGACATTTTGGACAATTCCATGCTTCCATTTTTGCAGGAACAGTTTGAGGAAGGCCCTTTTCTCCTCCTCCTTCAGCATGACTGTGCCCCAGCGCACGAAGCAAACTCCATAAAGGCATGGTTAGATAAGTTTGGTGCAGAAGAACTTGACAGGCCCTTATGGGGCCCTGACTTAGAACCCATCAAACACGTTTGGGATGAACTAGAACAGAGATTGCGAGCCAGGCCCTCTCATCCAGCATCAGTGTCTCACTTCACAAATACTGAATGGGGAAAAAAGTCCCACAGAAGCACTCCAAAATCTTTTAGAAAGCCTTCTCAGAAGACTGGAAGCTGTTATAGGTGTAAAGAGAGGCTTAACTCCACATTAATGCCGATGGATTTAGACTAGGATGCCATAAAAGCTCTTGTAGGTGCAATGCGTGAAGAAGCTCTGCGTATCCTCAGAAATCCCATTTTTATTAATGACGCCCACACTCTTGAAGTGAGCTAAACTGGTAGACACCACTTCTATGCTAGTGTTGCCAATTGCTGATGCTGGGAGCGGAAGAGAGACAATGGCGCATGGTCCTCAAGAATGGTCATAAGCATCACGCCCTCGGGATTTTTGCAGAAAATCTGTCCCTCACATGGGACACACTCCACAGGCTCTTAAAAACAACAGAGAGAGTCGCCGAACGTCTTATTTTTCTAAGCTATATTACAATCTGCTCAGCCATTGAAAGTAAAAACTGTACTTTTAAACCAGTGGCTAAAAGTGGGGAAAATATAATCTCATGCAAAATTCTTAATAAAAACAATTCAGTATGTCTTGTTGCCACTGTTTTCTTAACACATCTAGCAAGGTAGCAAACTATCAGTGGCGCAGTTGCAATCTGGTCCCTGCACAGTCCCACTCCATGACTCTTGACTTGTAACTTGACTCACACTTGCAGCTGCTGAAGAGTCTCTCAATTAAGGGGTAGGGTAAAAATTACCAAGGCAAGCTCTGGGATGCTTTCACTTCTCTCAGAGGGAAAGGGAACTTCCAGTCAACATCTGTGAGTGAGTTAAACCACTATCAGGGGGATGTATTAAGAGCATGTCTATCAACTTTGGAAAAAAAAAACAAAACACCTACTCCATTTCAATTTTAACTGACGCACTTACAATAACATTTAACAAATGCTCCCAGTTTTTATCCTTCTTCCCTTCATTCGTGCTTGTTATTTTTCATGTTCTTTTTCTTCTTCTCATTAGCATTTAAAAGTAAGGTAAAAACAATGAATATATTTTGAAGCAATTTTCAAAAGCATGTTTAAAGTCACGCATAAACCCACAAAATTTCCACCACCAGAAGGTCAGGGATACTGTAGCTCATTCGGCTGGCAATCCATCACAATTCATCACAATTCAACTGCTACTGTAATGTCTAACATACAGAAAGACAGTGGTGTGTCTTCTTTCATTAGTTGGCTTTATTACACAAATTAAGGAGAATTAAAATTTACTGAGAAGTCAGGGAGGCTCACAGGCAGTCACATCCAGGAGAACAACCCTAGTTCTTGACCTGTCCCAACCTTACTTAAGACATTATTATCCCATAAATAAACCAAAAGATGGTATTTATCTAGAGATGGGAGAGGGAGACAAACAAAAGTTCATGTGATGAAAATAGGCCAGGGCAATACTTGAAGTAGCAATTCTTGTGAAAATACAAAAGTGTCCGTAAAAAGACAAAATGACCTTTACCTTGAGAATAGTTTGGGTGATGGCCCCTCAGCTGATCAGTGTGTGCAAACTTCACTAAAAGCTGACCATACTCTCGGAAGATACAGTTACCCCCCAGGATTGATAACGTATTCTGATTCTAATTCAGATTCTGATTTGGAAGCACAGTGATTATTGTTAGAATGAAAAAGTGCCTGGTAACAAAAGATGACTATGACGCCTGGAGCACAATTTGGGTGGAGTCCCATTAGGTGGTCATTGTATTTAAGGTTAATTAAATGCTGATAAGAGTTGTAATTTTGTGAATCATGAATGGAAAGATGGATGCCTCATCATGGCAATAGCTCATACTTGAGCTAGATGAGCTAAAAACTAATAAATTTCGTTTATTACTACAATAGTGATGCGATGTAGACCTGCATCTACTTAAGGCTGGTTGGTTTGGAACAACACACAATGTCAGGCAGCGGTTACAGCGCCCCTAGGGTCCGACCTCCCTTCCTACCTCTAGCTTTCAGACTGATGCTCATCTACTGAAGATGAAAACAATTAAAACTGGTCACACATTTATAGTTGCGTGTGTGTGTACCTTTTGGCTGCTCCCTTGTATTCTCCACCAAGGGGTCGCCACAGCGGATTAATCCGCATTGGTAATTTGGCAGAGGTTTTACGCCGGATCCCCTTCCCGACGCAACCCAGTTGCATTGTCCCAAAAGCTTCCATTATTTATTAAAACATTAACACACTATATTTTTATGCAATGAAGGACCTATTTTCAGCAGTGGATTAATATAAATTGGGTTTTATGCTGAGAAGAGGATGGTGTATGTGGTTTATGACTCAGTCAAATAACAGGAGAAATGAATAAATAATGCAAACAAAGTTCATAGCTGTTAGAAAGAATGAATGGCTAGTTTTAGATTGGATGACAAGAACATAAGACAAAGAACACCACCAGGAGCTAAAGCACACTTGTAAGCTCCTTTTCATATTGGTGTAAAAATAACTAGAGCCACTAAAGTGAAGCAAACAAAGGGAATGGAGCAAAAATAATAAATAAATTTAAAAAAAGACCTGTCACATTACAAACAAGCACCAAAGCATTACAACCACACAACCATTAAACAAAGCACAGACTTTGTCATTTCACAGGGTGAGCACTCGCTTATTTTAATTCAGTATGTTTTATGCCACTCAATTCCTTCCAGGCAAATTAATTTTGAATTAATTCAGAGAATACATTTTGCTGCCTAATTACAAGGCTTTATGTCAAAGGATACCATATCGCAAATTTTCACTTTGATTTCACCATGACATGGAAGTGCCGGATTACCGGCAGTGTGCCCTGTCACTAGCAGTGGAACGTGCCGTTTCAGATGCAACAAAGCAGCATATCAGGTCAACAAAGAAAAGCACTACTGGCAAAACCCTTAGCTCTTTGCCTGCTGATTGATTGCTTTTCATTGTTGCCAGTTTGAATATGCTGCTTCTCTGATGGGCAGCTTGGCTGAGCATGTAGTTGTGTGTGTGTGCATGTGTGTGTTTAGAGCCAATAGGCTGGCCAGGATATGTGTGGGGAAGTCTGCTGAATCCCTATTTAGTGTCTGTTGTTTTATATTTTTTTCACTGAATGAGGGATTTTATAAACATCTTGAATATAATTTTGTGAACTAATATTTGCTATAGCCTGCCAGGTAAAGAGGATTTCTCATTTCTCATTAAAGGACTAAATCATCCTAGAAGGTACATAGAAACAACTAAATGACCAAGTTAGTTTATCCAGCTGAATGACATGGTGGTAGTAGCTTCTAATACAACTGAGAGATGTAATTCACTAAAATGGACTTCTAATTGACAGCTTGTATCGGCTCTGTTTATTAGTGGGGAGACAAGTGTCTTGAGGGGGCTTTTCATGTGCTTGAAGATGCCTGACATGTTGGAATTATTTCCCTGTTGGTCTTAAAAACCAAATCCTAATTGGATTACTTCAGCACAAATTGGCAGATATGAAGAGAATCCTGTGAAGCAACTATTCACAGTATATAGAACAAACAAATACAGACACGTCAGCTCAACTATTTGCAAGTAAATCTAAAATTCCAAATTACTAGTCAGCTTGCCAAGCTTTCACCGGTTAAAACCCCAGAAGGATACAAGCTGCAAACAATTACAATCAATTCAATGCGAACATCATTTTTACCAAGCGGACCAGTGTATGAATCAGTGATATTTGTTAGGTAGCTGTCAGCTGGGGAAACGTAATCCAAGCAGCTGTTGCATTTAGCACTTCCAGCGAGAGAAGCGGAAAAAAGATACACGAGGACACATCTGCTGCAATTACACAAATAGAATGAATAATTTTGTTGGAAAACTAGACTTTTAACAGAGAAATTTAGATTAATTAGCTTTTGGTGTTTTCACAAAATAATTTAAAATACTAAACCATCTCCTAGCAACAGCTAAGCTTGCTTAGCTTAACGTTATTACTGATGTCGTTGTTGGATAACTAGATGTTGGTAAATAAACAATTGTAAAATGTAATTGAAACATATGAAATATAAATACAAAGAAAGACATAATTATCACATAGATGGTAGACTTGATAAAAATAAACTATAGTCTCTTGGCTATAGCTTGGAAAATTACAAGTCACTGGTACATAAACACCTATAAAACTTAAGTCATTAAAATTATATATACTATGCAAAACTTTCAGGCACCCCTTATTTCTTTCTATTTTGCTGACAAGGAGTCAGACGTTTTTGTCATTTTTTACAGTGGTCTTGAGAAACAGAACTGTAGGTTTTCTGAAGGTCTTTATTTTTTGGACATTGGCTGCTTTTTTCGCTTATTTTCAGTCCAGCCCTTTTGCTAAGTCGCTTGACACTGACCTATTAATCATTCCAGCATAAAAATGGCACCTAACACACGGGATGAACCAGTGGGGTGTCTACACATAGCAAAAAAGATCCAGTTTTAAATTATATCTTTAGCCACTTTGTTTCTAGCAGCTTGTTTGTTTGCGTTTCTTTGGTTAAATCTATAAAAAAATGCCAAAGATAACACAGTTTAACAAACACACACAGCAGCAATGCTCTTGGTCAATCCAAAATGTTAATAAACCTCAAACCTGAATACTTAAGGAAGTGAAAGTGAGGTTTTGCCTTTTGTACGAGAATATCTGTGTGTGCACAATTATTAGGCAAGTATTAGCGTGCAGAATTATTACACAACTCAAAGAAAAACAAAAATATTTCCATCTTACTTCTTTATTTTCATCTGTTAAAAGTGAAAATAAACAAACTATTCAAACTTTACAAATAAACATTTCTGACATTTAAAAAAAATAAATCAGCAACCAATATAGCCACCCTTCTTTTCAATAACACTCAAAAGTCTTCCATCCATGGAGTCTGTCAGTTTCTTGATCTGTTGACCATCAACTTTTTGTGCAGCACTAACCACAGCCTCCCTGACACTGTTCAGAGAGGCGTACTGTTTTCCTTCACTGTACATCTCACGTTTAATAAGGGCCCACAAGTTCTCACTAGGGTTTAGGTCAGGTGAGGAAGGGGTCCATGTCATTATTCTTTCATCTTTAAGGTCTTTACTGGCTAGCCACGCAGTGGAGGACTTTGATGCATGAGATGGAGCATTGTCCTACATAAAAATCATGGTTTTGAAAAATGCAGACTTCTTGCTGTACCACTGTGTGAAGATAGTATCTTCTTGAAACTGGCAGTAGGTTTGGGAGTTGATTTTGAGTCCATCTTCAAGCTGAAAAGGTCCAACAAGCTCATAAGTACCCCCATCACCCTGCTGGTGTCTGAGTCAGAGTCAAGCTCTGATCCAGCCACGGGCCCATCCATCTGGTCCATCAAGAGTCACTCTCATCTCATCAGTCCATAAAACCTTTGAAAAATCTGTCTTCAGATAATCCTTGTTTCTTTTCAATTTATGTGTCTTGTTCAGTGGTGGTCAGGTTTCAGCCTTTTTTACCCTGACCATATCTCTGAGCACTGAACACCTTGTACTTCTGGACACTCCAGGGGGGTTGCAGTTCTGGAATATGACAGCACTGGAGGATAATGGCTTCCTGGTAGCTTCACATTTGATTATTTTCAAATCTTCGGCAGTTCATTTGCATCTTTTTCTCTGAACACATTTCTTGCGACCCTTTTGGATATTTGCAACAAAATGTTTGATGGTTTTCTGGTCAAGTCCTAATATCTTGGCAGTTTCAAGAGTGCTGCATCTCTATGAAAGATTTTTAAAGCTTTTAACTTTTCAGAGTCTGTTAGATCTCTTTTCTGGCCCATTTTGCTTGAGGAAAAGAAGCTGTCCAATAATTGTGCACACCTGATATAGACTGTTGGTCTCCTAAGGCCACACCTTCCCTCGTTACACAAATGCACATCACTTCGTGAATCCAAAAGGGATTCAAGTTCATACAGCTTGGAGTTGAAAAGTATGCATAAAAATGACAATCTGGTCAAAACACTCACTTGTCTAATAATTGTGCACGCAGTGTAAAATAATATTTTTGCACACACAAGCTGAATCCCAAGGAGCTATTGGTTGCAAAGTTAGCCTATCTTTGCATTGTGTGCAGTGTGTCCTTAAAAATGTGAGGAAACTGGACAACTGGAGAACAAAAGAAGACATGAGAGACAGATGAACAGACATGTCCTTAGGAAATAGGGAAAAAAATCCAGGTAAGAACATTGATGCAGGACCTGAGAGATGCATCTGGCCCTTCAGTTGATCATCTACTGTTCATTGATGCCTCATCAGAAATGGTCTCAGTGGAAAGGTGGCTCTCAAGAAGTCATTCTTAAGGAAGAGAAACAGGGAGGAAATGTTGAGGTATGCCAAATTACACAAGAGCTGGACTGAAAATCGGTGACTGCAGGTCACATGGAGGGATTAATCTAAATTTGAAATTTCTGGTTCAAATTGTCATCAGTACGTACACTGGAAATAAGGAGAGAGGTCCAACAGTGAGTGTCTACAGCCATCTGTAAAACATAGTAGAGGCTCTGCCATGATTTGGGGCTGCATTTCCACCAGTGGTGGTGGTGGTGATCTTGTCAAAATTGATGGAAACATAAATGCTGAAAAGTACCATCAGATTTTACTTACCATGCAATACCATTTTGAAAGTGCCAGTTTGCAAAAGGCTTCACTGTTCAGCATGACAATAATCCCCCAAAAAATACCAGTGCAGTAAAAGCCAATCTGGATGTTAAGCACACACACACACCTACACACACACACACACACACACACACACACACAACTTACCCCTTTGATGGCCGGATATGTGCTTTAACTTTACAGTAATGAAGATAACTTTGGAAATAAAGGTCAATTCACCATTTTGAGTGAAATCTTGTCATATTTAAAATATGAATTGCAAGGATATAACCGAAACACATGTTTTGCAAGGTCACAGTGTGCTTGGCTTTTTACCATCAGTTCTAATCTGTTCAGCAGTGAGTCTTTCTCAGTGTTTTTGAGAAATTAGAAATTCCCTCAAGGCATTCCTAAGATATCATATTCATGAGTTTAGCAGGCTAATGGCCAAAAATATAATTTGCAAGGTCAGAGTGGCCTTCACTTTTGACCCCCCCAAATTCTATTCAGTTCTGGCCACAGCTGTCACCGGCCAGCTCAGAGGCAAAAAGGAGACCTTTATAAACTTCTAAATAAGATATATATTTCACCACAGTGTTATGACTGCTCCCTCACTTTGAGCTAATAAGCCTCTTGAGCTAATAAGCCTAGTAACTGCAGCTGAAAAATCTTGCTGCTGGTGTAAATGAATACATTAATTCATTTAGCTTCATATGGCGGCCCAACCTACCTTGCAACTGGCTAACCACAGTCGTGATGAGCTCTGCTGAGATTTTGTTTAAGAGTTTTTTTTATTAGGCACTCAAACCATATGTAGGGGATTGGTTTTAAATATGAACTATGGAGTCTTCTTCTGCACCTTAAGCCATTTTAATTGATTCACTCTATATGTTTTGGTTGTTCTTTCCAAGTGTCCCTTGTCCCTTGTGGTGTTGTTCTTTACGCTACAAGTGTTGCTGGAGTTTTACCCTCTTCAACTATAAGCTCCCCACATATAGTATCGAGGTTTACTCAGAAATATGTTACATTACAGAGGCTACAGATGCTTCAATATTTCACTGAATTCAAATTCTGGATTAAGGCTGCCTAGGTATTCAGTCTTTACGCTATGTTAACCCAAGCTAATGAAGGCCCATTTATCTTGTCACCTAGCTTTTAGCAAAAAGCAAATCATTTGTAGGCTACCTTATAAAATTCAGGCGATCTTAGCCTTCAGCTTGAGAGCAAACATTGGGGAAGAAAAAGAGCCACACAATAGTTTACTTTAGCCGCCATGGAACTGAAGTTGAAAAACAAAATCAAAGCAGATTTAGCTTTAGGCTCCTGACAGAGAGGCTGTCCCACTTCCCATGACCCAGCCGTGGGTGATCACACCTACGCAATGCACGAATCACTTGGAAGTCATTCCACTTCACAGCGGCAGATTTAAGGTGTTGATTACCAAGTGAAAGTCACCATTAAAATGGATGCATCTCAAAGGGCTTCAGTTGAAAGCACTTCAAACATTTAAAAATCACCTTTTTTACTTTCTGCAGCTTGATAAATTCGAACTTTCCACGTGAAACAGCCACATGCATGCTTGCTTAGCCAATGGAAAAAAAAGAGAATGCATTGTTCTACCTCCAGAATGAGGTGGAGGGCCGCACAGCAGAACCACTCCTTGACCTTCACGTACTGATACAGAGCTTCTTTTCTGAGTCTTGAAGTTTTCCAAGTCTGCAAAATAAAAATAAAAAAACAGCAGTAAGTAAAATATTCCACAAGCTGGAGGGTGATACATTTTATTACCATACACATGAAAGTACTGTCATGAACAAATTACTAGTTTTCTGAGTGCTATATTTTTCTTCCCCCATTACTTCTATTCAAGGTCACATTGCATGCAACCTCAAGCAGTGTGCAGCAGGTGGGGAAACGCTCACAACAGGTCGCCCATTTATTATAGAGCTCAGAGACATAAACACATCACATACTCACATAGTAGCAGAAAGTTCCTGGCCTATATTTCTTTAGACTATGGGAAGAAACTGATGCTTTATCCTGTCAAATACAATGCTTGTATACTCTGAGGGCCAGGGTTCAAACTCACAGCGTGTTAGACCTCAGTGCAAAAAAAACTGAAGCAGTGTACCTCCCTTAAAAGTGCACAAGCAAATAATATAGAGAAACATGAACCTCTGCAGCTCTGCTGTTGTACAGAACATTTTAAAGGAAAATCTGATAACTTTAAAAGAATGTCTGAAGCTTCAGAAGCAACAAATTGAACGTTTTCGGCAGTAAATACCCTTTGGCTTTGCCTCTAGCCAAATCGCCCCCAATGTACTTCTGCGCTGTAGATATCAAAATTTACTGTGATGGTGCTACAAGTATCTGAAATAAGTTTGAATAAAGGGCTACAACTGGGATTTTTGGTGAAGGAAGACAGCAATAAGTGGTTTAAAAAATACCTAACCCTGGTTGATTACACATCATGCAAAGACAGAATTAGAAGTCTAGATGGTTTACTTTGTGGCTATTTATTATTTTTAAAGAAGTGTCAAAATCCCTTAGTGATTAATTAGAAATAAAAATTGAAGAATAGAATCTCGGTGAAGATCTGTGATTAGTTTTTTTATAAAATTCCTTCAGGTATTGAGTGTTAGCATTACTTTCCAACTCAACCCCTTCTGTTGGGTAAAAGTATCGTCTTGTGAGTACAGAGGGGACCAAGTTTTCTGTAAACTGCAGTCTGTCTTACTCATTGCTCCCAAAATATTTTAGATTCAAAATGCTAACCTGTAGTGCTCCTTTTAAAAACCAGAAAGCGTAGATGACAAGTAATATTGGAAAAATATGTGCAAATCTACATTCGGCTACTCCCTTGTATTCTCCCCAAGGTGTTGCCATAGCAGATTGATGCGCATTGGCATAAGTTTTATACTGGATGCCCTTTCTGACATGACCCTCCATGGTGATAGGGACTTGTGCCCCACCAGGAATTTAACCAGGGACCTTTCGCTTATAAGGTGAATGTATAAACCACTACACTATGTGGAAAAGCATGTGAGAACATCCGAAAATATACAGTCCTGTGAAAAAGAAGGCTTTCACAGCAATCTATATATTCCTGTGAAAAAGTAGAAGTACAGCCCATGATTCACTTACTTGTAGAACCACCTTAAGCAGCTCTCTTCAGGTCCTGCTACAACATTTCAGTGAGGTTGAGGTCTGGACTTTGACTGGGCCATTACAACACCTTGATCATTTTCTTTTTAAGTCATTCTGGTGTAGATTTGCTCCTGTGCTTGGGCTTGTTGTCCTGTTGCGTGGCCGTTTTTCAGTCAACCTTTAGGAGTTGGACAGATGGCCTCACATTTCACTCTAGAATACTTTGGTCCACAGAAGAGCTCATGGTTGGGTCAATGACTGCAAGAGGCCTTGGTACTGTGGTAGCCAAACAAGCCCAAATCATCACCCCTCTAACACCGCACTTGACAGTTAATATGAAGGGTTTGTGCTGATTTGCTGTGAATGATTTTCAGTTTTCATCACATTACTATGCATTATGGTCAAATAGCTCCACTTTAGTCCTGTCTGTCCAAAGGACATTGTTCCAGAAGTCTTGTGGTTTGTTAAGAGGCAAGAGAAGAGGCTTTCTCCTGGCAACCCTTCCAAACAAGCCATAATTATTCAGTGGTTTTCCTAATTGTATTGTCATGAACTTTAACACTGAACATGCTAACCAAGGCCTGCAATGTAACTCTTGGATTTTTTGCAGTTTCTCTGATCACTGCACAGTCTGACCTTGGGGTGAATTTGATGGGACACTCATTCCTTGTGCTTTTGGGTTAACACGCACATGAATGCTCCAGGCCAGCAAAATTGCCAAATTGTCTGCTTTTATAAAGGTGCTCGCACTTGATGATGATCATTTAATTAACCGTATATGATTAGCAACATCTGGCTGCTACTTACCCTCTTACTTTCTATGGAAGCAGTGAGGGAAGAAATGGTTTTTCACGAGCCTGCACGTGTGCTTTAAATGCTTACAGGAGTCTGAATATAGAACCGTTCGGGGGGATGACAATTATTTTTAATAGGTGGGGCTGGCTGGGCGGGGTGCCACCCCGTGTCACCTCTTAAGACCCACCCCTGTTAAGCACACCTTAGAAATGCACAGAAAAACAGGTTGATGGAAACACACATACACACACAAACGCACACAGATATGTATATATGTTTATTTATTTTGCATACTTGAGGAGACACACAGAAGATAAGGAGAAAGTGCAAAGAATGAGGCCTATTACTGTTCCCTGTACCCTGGACTGGTAATTGTATGTTGCAAATAATGAATCTAAGTTGAGCATGAGCTGAATATATAATGAAAAAAGCATTGAAATCAATAGTGACACACACCCTCGCTAATATGAGCCAAACAGCAATCTGAAGCCTTGCTGCTCAACAGACAGGGTTGCTGTGGTAGGTCACACATGAGGAATTTTAATAGCTCTGGTAGTAATCAGGTTACCTTTCATTCATCACACCTACCACCACTGAACATCACAGCTATTTATAGTATAGCTTTGACACCAAAAGTCCTGGTAAACTGAACTAATTTTTCTTTGACAGTTGATGAAAACAACAGCAGTTTATAACCACTTCCAACAACTGGCTGCGCTAATGGGGTATAGAGCTGGGTAAATGTAATCCACACACTGCATGGAGACTTAGTGTCTGCACTGGTTACAGGGTGGTAGGGGGATAAATATGTTCCTATGGGAACCACTTAAATACTGGTATTTGTAATAGGTAGAAAGAAAACATGGATCTAGTCATATATTAAGAGGTCAATGGATAACATAATTAAATTAAAAAGCTCCTTCTTGCTTCTCTTATTCCATCTCCACCGCTTTTTAATAGTGTGAGGTCAAAGATCATTCAAGAATGTGATTTTAGCCACAGAACTGAATAAAAGACAGACAGCAAATTAATACATTAAGAGGGCTGATCTACTGTCTCAGATTTATCCATACATATTCTCCAAATTGGATTAATTAACCTTAATTAACCTTGCTCTGTAATACGCAGCATACTGTCAAGTCGGTTCGGGCAGCGGTGCGGACACGAACGCTCTCTTTTGCAGACCCGCTTGTCTCAAAATTGCAACCAATCCACTTTCAAATGAGATTACTGATTAGTTCAGCTTCGAGTGATCTAAATGTAAAATTATCAGGCTCACTGATTTATGAAGAGGACTATAAGGTCAGTTAATATATGTCATATTGGCTGCAGAACAAGTCAATTAAGAGGCTGCCTTTAATTATTTCATTACACATAAATCTCTTCTTAACTCACGAGTGCAGTTTAACTAACAGTGATTTTGGAGTCTTAAGCCCCATTAAAACAGCAATTCCTAACATTTTTCTAAAGAGTGATGCCATATTTGGACCTATAGTATCATCGGGATGTGTCCACCTTAAGGATGTAAAACCATAAACAGGTTTAAGGTACACTGGAACCCCACCCACCGCAACCAAAATCAATACCTAGGCTAAATTCATTCATAATGAGTTTGGCAGAGAGCTACATGTTTAAAGAAGAGTGACAGCTTTTGATTTAATAATACACACTGAGCATCGACAGCTGAGCCATAATACCCTTTCTCCCATTGTTTGTGGTTATAACTGATGGCGTGGTGTTAGTGCGGAGCCCAAAAAAGAAAACTACACCAAGACTTTGCTTTTGTTTTCCTCTCTGTGTGCCTCTGGGGTGTCTGCACCTCAGCTCAGTCACGTACAAGAGCTGAGAAAAGCATCTTGGACCTTCCGGTGCATACACGCAGAGGACACCATGGTTTACTTCACATTTAAAAACATGATGTCAGAACACACTCGCGTGAGCCTAGCACTGAGAAAGTGTAACAAAGCGAGGTTGAGGCTCACGCCGCCTCCGCTGCGGCCGGGGTGCCAGCACAACTAGCTGTGTCGATTGGCGCGAGAGCCCCCAGGAGTCGCTCGTAGCGTTTGTTGCCCACGAGCTGCAGCAGGAACTGAGTCACGGTGCTGCAGTGGGCTCTATCAAGGACTGCCTGTGATTGTGTGGAGGGAGCACAGGTGTGTGACTGTGAAGGACTCCAAACTTCAGGAGATAAACTCGCAGATGGAGTGAGAGAGGCTGGCTATTGGTGAAGTGTAGCAGTTTGTCTCTGTCAGGCTCCCTCTCCTTCTGAAAGCCAGTCAAATTTCTCTGAACCATTACAACTCATTAGTAAAGGTTATTTTATTGAAATAAATGACAAGAATCATAAAGGAAAAAAAGGATTTTCTGCTTTATTGAACCTGAGAGAGTGATATCCTTCATCATGTTTTCTTGACTTCAGTTTTAA
The DNA here is from genome assembly GCA_015106775.1 of Etroplus canarensis. NCBI lineage: Eukaryota > Metazoa > Chordata > Actinopteri > Cichliformes > Cichlidae > Etroplus > Etroplus canarensis. Next base: position 23,525 of record VUQH01075217.1, read on the forward strand.
CTGTTGTGCTGGCAAGATATGCATCATCTATTTTTTCCTGTCTTACCTGCCAGAGAGCTCTCTCTGTCCTTTGTATGTGTGAACCCTGAAGCTTGACAGCACTGGAAGTCTCAAAGCACTCTTGTTAGTTTATTGCTCCCACATGAAACAGTTTTATTCAACTTCCCAACTCTGCTCCCCATTTTTCACCCGGGTCATGAGCTCACCCCATGCAGTGCCTCTATACCCCCCACGTGGGGTCTGCCCCACAGTTTGAGAACCACTACACTCTGCTGCTTCGCACAAGTGGCTCGGGGACAATGCAAGCAGAGCTGTACAGGGGAGTAATAAATTTGAGGTATTCATTCCCAAGTTATGTCACTGATTCTGGAATCTGACTATATTTCACAGGTTGACAATAAATTCTATATTTTGCTGCATCTTTTTCGTGGTTATCGATATTAAGATATCACATCTATCTAACGTAGCAGAAACTGATAAGGACAAAATATAGCTTTTCTCTCAGCATACAGAAAAAAAAAAAGATATTAAGATATAGATGTTACACACAAAATTTAAGTTTATGTAAAGAAAAAAAATGTAATAACTTAAACATCTATAACTGATTTTAAAAAATACATATATCAATTTTACGATGATTTAGGAGGAGACCTAACACTGAGCAAAAAGAGAGATAATATTTAATTCATTAGGTAATAAGTGATGACTGTCATTGTTGTGTCCATAACTTATTCTCACTCTCCAACCCAAAAAAAAAAACAGACAACAAAACAGAAAAAAATCAACACGAATGATGTACTAGGTCATCTGCCACACCATCGCTGACAATTCACAGGTTATTGCAAGTTGGGAAATGCAGAAGAAAGTGATATGTTTCTTTGTTGGCGGTACTGCACAAACTAAAGACCATTAAAACCAACTGAGAAGTCAAGAAGCCTCACAAACAGTCACATCCAGGATAACAGCTCTTGTTCTGGACAAGCGCTAACCTAGCTTAAAACATTATTATGCCATAAATAAACCTAACAACAGCATTTATGTATTGATGGCAGAGGGGCATACACAAACACTCATTTGATGAATATTAAAATATGGACTAATACTCTTAGGAGTAGAGATTCTTGTGAAACAAGTCTATATATATATATATATATATATATATATATAGATATAGATATATAGATATAGATATATATAGTATAACAGTATGGATGTAGTGAAGGAGGACATGCAGAGGGTTGGTGTGAGGGAAGAGGATGCAAGGGATAGGATGAGATGGAGGCAGATGATCTGCTGTGGCGACCCCCAACGGGAGCAGCCGAAAGAAGAAGAAGAAGAGTATAGATTGACATTCCTGGCAGTGTGGACATGGTTTGAAGACTTAAGAAAATTACTTTGAGACATGCAGTGGACACAAATATGACAACAGAAATACTTCAATGAAGAAAACACTACACACATTATTGACAGTACACTCAATTATTTGCACTCAATTTTATTCATCACATTAGCATTTTTGGAGCTGTGGGTCTGAGATTATTAAGAATATAGGACAGAAGAAAACACAGTTGTTTCCCTTTGCTGTTTTCTGGGCAGCAAAAAGAAAGAAAAAAAAAGCTTAAATAATACAAAAGAGTTGGGATATTTTCCTAAATGCAATAAAATCTGTGATATGTTAAATCATGTGACCCTATATTTAACTGACAAAAGCACACAGAGAAGATTTTCAGTTGTTTTAATTGTATTTTGTAAGTACACATACATTAAGAATGTGATCGCTGCAACACACCCAACAAAAGCCGGGAGAGTTAAAATAAGACTTAAAAGTGCAGGAAATATTCAAGTAACGGCAGCTTGGACTTGACTCCGCATTAAGAAGGCTAATAAGGAGCAGATGAGGCATCGTGATTGGGTATAAAAGTAAAAAAGCATCCATCAAAGTTTCATTATTAGCATGCAAACATGGGCTGTAGTTCACTGCTTTATGCTCAAATTTGTGGGGGAATTGTTAGTCAGTTCAACTGTGAGATTGTGAAGAATTTAGGTCTTTCAGCATCCACGGTGCATAATATTTAGAGATATCTCACTGCATACAGGGAAAGGTCAGAACCCTCTGATGAATGGTACGTGATCTTTGAACTATCAGGTGACACTTCCTAAGAAACAGTCATGCTTCTGTGACAAACAGAGACACCTGGGCAGAGGTGTACTTCTAAAAACCATTGTTGCTTCAAACAGCCCGATGATACAACTCTTCTGGAAATGCAACTTAAAACTGTGTTTCGCAAGGAGGAAACCAGACATCAACTCTATGTAGAGCCCAAGCTGATGTCAGATGGTCAAAAAGTCTGTGGAGCTGTATGCTGTGGTCAGATGATCCCACATTTCAGCTTATTTTCAGAAAAAAAAGGGAGTTGAGTTCTCAGTGAAAACAAACCATCCAGATTGTTATCAGCAAAAGGTGCAAAAGCCAGTATATGTGATGGTATGGGGTGCATCAGTGATCAAGACATAGGTGAGTAGCATGCATGTGAAGGTAACACAGACTCTGAGGCGCATACTTAGATTCTAGAGAGACACATGCTTCCATCAAGGCGATGTCAATGCCCAGGAGGTTCACGCTTATTTCAGCAAGACAATGCCAGACCACATTCTGCACAGGAAACAACAGTGTGGCTTTATAGACACAGAGTGTGTGTGCTTCACTGCAGATCTATCTCCTACTGAAAATATAATGCTCGTCATACAGAGGCGAATCAGACAAACGTAAATAACACTTCAGCTGTGTTATATCAAGAAAAAATGAACAAAATTCCCAACTGCAAAAATGCAACAGTTTGTACCCTCAGCTCCAAAACGATTAAAAAGTGTTATTTAAAAGAAACGGTGATGCAACATAATGGTAAACATGCCTCTGGCTCAACTTTGATGAGTGCGTTGCAGCCACCAAGTTCTAACTTTCTGGATATTTACAAGACACAATTAAGTCGGTCAGTAAAACTACTGAAAATCTTTTCTTTGTTATTTTTTTGGCAGTTTAATAAAGGTTCACATGAATGAACATATCACAGATTCTTGGTTTTATGGCATTTTGAAAAAATATCCCTCCCTTTCTGGACATGGGGTTTGTAGTGGCACATCACAGATCTGTACAGCCTGTGATCAAATGTGAGCACCTGTGTGAAATTACTCTGTTTGGAGGGATCATAAACCAAGAAGCTTGAGAACCACTGCACTAAAAAGGTGGCATTACTATATAGAGTGACACCTCAATAATATTGTTATTTGGTTATGGTTAAGTGGGAATTTGTTCTCGGATTATATTATAAGACCATCAATGCTATAAAGTGCCTCAGAAATAATCTGCTATGATTCCTTTATTCCTTGCACTAAATGAAATAGTTCAAATTGTAGGAGGTTGGATTGTTGTGTCCAGCATCTCAATTATTTTCATAATATTTTAATGAAATGTGTTATTTCGCTCATGGCTGTGAATGACCTTAATCCTACGGGGCTGTAAATAATTTAACCCCCTGTGTCTAACTGAAGATTTCACCCCTGCATGTAAATCCACTTATTTGATTTATGGACTTGTTTGTCCCTGCTCCATACTGGAAAAACAACATGTCAACCCCACACCAGAATAATTGAGCATCTGAGTGCCGTCAATAGATGGGATGACGAAGTCTCTGTCTGCAACAATTTTTGCACAGCAAATCACTGTCCTTCTACATTACAGTAAATTTTTCCGCACTGTGAGAAGCTGCTGCCCAACACCGGCTGGGTGGCGACTGAGAGCGCTTAGACAGGCCTGACAGGGCAAACGTGTGCAGATGTGAACAGAAGATGCTTTCTTTGAGGTCTATGATGTGTAGAATTCAATAAGGACTCAAAGCTTTAATAAGGCAATTTATTTTATTGCTTCTTTTTTAGTATTTTTTTAAGGAACACTGGCTGCCTGGTTATCTCGAAACTGTCACTCACTGGTGATTAATGTTGTAGCAAGGCTAATTGACTTCCCTGTTCTCAGTGGGCTTTATCTCAGACTGGTGTTGCTCATCAGAGATCACTGATGAAAGCTTGTAGCTGGAATATCCGCTCTGCTGTTCCTCCCCACACCTCTGCCTCTTCAGTTAAATGAAATATTTTGGCTCTACATTAGGCTTTTTTTACTCAGGGGGGGTACAGTGAAGACACATAGTTTTCTCTTAAACACTGCTGGCATTATTGGACAAAATTCAACATTTTTCTTGGCCACTCAAAAATGGCGACAGAAGCCTTTTTTTTTTTTTTTTTTTGATTTACCCCAAAAATT
>VUQH01075218.1:0-12188 GCA_015106775.1 Etroplus canarensis
CGCGTGGCAGGGCTGCGGCAGTGTGAAACAGAGCAGGTGAGTGAAGCTGGGGTTGAGCAGAGCGACCGGCGGTATCCTGGGAGTCACAAGGAAAAAGGCAATTGGTAAAGCTGGTAGCGAGCATATATGAATAGACTGGAAGCCTGACACTGACATAAGTTAGCAGACAATCTGGCGAGGAATGATTGAGCGCGCTGGTCTTAAGAAGCCGCAGCCCTGATTGCCAGCAGGTGCGTGAAGAGATGGAGATGAGGAGTCTCCTCCCCGGGCGGAGACTCCGGCACAGCGGAAAAATACGGCCACTCACCCAGACCGTGACACCAGGCAGGAGGAGAAGAGGAAGACCACAGAGAAGATTTATGGATGTAGTGAAGGAGGACATGCAGAGGATTGGTGTGAGGGAAGAGGATGCAAGGGATAGGATGAGATGGAGGCAAATGATCCGCTGTGGCGACCCCTAAAGGGAGCAGCCGAAAGAAGAAGAAGAAGAAGAAGACCTTTCCGACATCCAATCGATTTGACCCTAAATATAGGGAACAATAACATAAAAAAAAATCCTACTGGTTTATCCATCACTGGTGCTTATTGTGTAGCTGACGTAAAAGGCAGGCGGATGAAAGGGGCAAAAAGCATATAATTTATGTACAATTTATAGCTTTTATTCGTTTTTCTCTTTAGATGTGGCAGCAAAGTCACCCATCAAATGTCCTTCAAAGAGCTACAGAGTCTTTTTTAATACAAGTATCTTGAGTAAAAAATATGTGAAACCTCTGCATCCTTGTTTGTCTAAACTCAAATAATAAATATGTATGACAGACTAAAGGAAAAACATGAGCCCCTGACCCCAGGAGTTAGGGTGTCTGGTGGCTCCTGTGGGCATTTTTTCCAGCATGGTTAGGGTGCCAGTTTATGTAGGATTCTTCTTGTAATTTATTTCATGTCTGTATATGTAGGGAGGACTTTATATAATTAAACAGGTATTACGTGCAATATTGTTTGGCCAGCAAAAACGAAGATGTAGCCATGAATGTGGACAATCCTGAAAATGATACAAAGAAGCAAACACGGATGCTTAGCAGTTTTTTTAAACTTCTGTGCTGCCCACCTTGAATCACCACTGTTTCAAGGTGGGCAGCAAAGATCAATGTAATAAATTCAGCATTTTAACTTTTAGCATTAGTATTTTTAAAAAGTTGAAATGCTGCTGAGGATGACCACTTAAGCTATTTATATATATGTTTTTCAGTTTTGTTCAAGAGTGTATTTTGAACCTAGCCCTGGATGAAGAATGCCAAAATCATAATTCCTCCAGATATGGCTACTGGAGGAATAATAAGAGCATATGCTGTCACTCTTTCAAAATGGTTATGTATGTATGTATGTATGTATGTATGTGTGTGTGTGTGTGTGTGTGTGTGTGTGTGTGTGCATGCACGTGTGGGTGTGTCCATCCATCCATCCATCCATCCATCCTTTATGATTTTGCCTTGTTAAGATCACTCAGGTTTTAACACCTGCCTCCTTGTTCCACACATGTCCTATAAAAGCTCACTGTTCACTTATCACTAGTAGTATTCAAACCCTTGACATGTGCTGTTGTTATGAAATAATCCACTGCCTGCTTCATTTGTGAGTAGTAATCATGAGTTGGCTCATCTGTACACTGCATCCTATTTTATTTGAGTAAGAATAACCTTAAGGTTGCAAGTATTAAAGGGGGTTTGTTATAATGACTTCAAATGCTGCTAGGAAGGATAATCTATGCATAATATTGCATCGTAATTCATTAGCTGATTGTATAATATGTCTGTAAATCATCTAGTGACTAAGGTTCACAGAAAAATAGTGCCTCACTTAAGTAAATGTACTTAAGCACTTATCACTGCTGATAATTACCACACAAAGTATCTGTGCGTGTGCTGAATGCAGGGTAGAATGTGTGCATTGTGTGCATTAGAAGAACTGACCATCACTGGGATCCAAGATCTCAACTGTTGCTGTGACAGGGAACTCCATCACTCCCATCACTGGCTCCGATAATAAAATTTGAAAGGTCTCGGCCTGCTCATACTTCCCATCAGGCAGGATCCGAACACGCCACGTGGCTCTGGTCTGTCCTGGGTTGAACTGGACCTGCCTCTGGGACCTGCCCTTGAAGTCTGTGTCTTTCTTTGCACTGCCATCCTGGGTGCCAATGCCTAAGAGATACAGGCAGCGATGGGCATGAAAGGGAAGGAAAAGGCAAAAAAAGCAAGCCAGATGAGTTTAAAAAAAATAATAAAGAAGTGTAGACAAAGAAAATGACAATGAAAGGGTGACAGGCAGGACAGAGAAACAGATGACAAGCAGATTACATATTCACACCCTTTAATGTTGTTCAGAAAGGTGAGAAAAAGAGTGTTTTGCTTTTATTTTTTCACTGATCACTGCAGTGCCTCAATGTGTGAAATGAATTTGTGACTGAAGCATTTGGATAAGCATATTTTACCTTACTGAGATGGATTAGCAACCTTAGTTGTTTCCAAAGGGTTAGATATGCATGCATGAGTGTGTGTGTGTGTGTGTGTGTGTGTGTGTCACAGTTCTCTTCAAATGTTGTTCATTTCTTCTGTAATATGTCTTTCATGTGAATCCTCTTAACAGCGATCCATCAAACATCTATGCTCACTGATATGCCTTCTACAAACTGGAAAGCTTAATGGTACCAATTGGGTTTCACATTAAACAAAAATCAGGGAATCAAGGTGGCATAAAACACAAAATAATGCATTTAATTTGGAAATATGCTGTTTAGATTCCTTCCTCTATATTCATAGCACCCCATGAGAACAAGGTGTGCAATGCCATGCCAGGCTGATGCATGTGCCGGTACATAAAAGGATTTGTTTTCTTTTTTCAGACACTCAAAAAAAGAGACAAACATATGCAGATGGGCCTGGATACATTCGATCATAGGCACAGCATGATCTGAGAGGCGAGCATTGTATGCAAAATCGAAGCTGAAAATAACCACACATGCAGGAATGCAAAGTTACACAGTCCCAGTCATTATCATACCTATAAGGTCCTTCAGTGATTACAGCTTTTTGCAAAACCTCTAATATTTTTATATTAATATAGTTAATATAGTTAATCTTTGTATTTCAGAGCCCATTTCTGTTTACCAAAACACAATAAGTCCAGCAAAAACTTTCCTCTCACCATAGTGCTTTGGTGATTTTCAACAATATCAAAATCAAGTGAAGTGCAGAGAAACCAATTTTTATCTTGATGGTCAGTCAATCCAGTAGGAAATGCTTCCACCCTCTTTTGGTGCATTTTTGTAAATAACTCAATACTGAGCAACAGGAAAAGCCAAAGATGATTTTTCTCAGCGCAGCTAAACCATTACGACATAGAAAATCAATTGCTCTGGGGGCGATTATAGTATTTCCGGAAAATCTAAGACATACCTAAGAAAAATAAAGTGAGGATCACTTTTTTACTTGCAATCCTATCAGTTAGGTATGTGTCTTGTGAGAACTGGTTGGTGCAAGCTGGAATCAGAAATACAAATTAAAATACAATTATCACTAAATAACTGTCATGGCTCAGTGTGTGGGGAGAGTGAGGACCCAAATGCAGGACCCCAGGAAGCAAGATGAGGAAACAAAGTTGGCTTTAGTCAGCCGAAAAAGTCCTTAAACAATGTCCATATAGTACAAAAACAGGGATGAAAACATAGGAAGATGACACTGGGACAAGCAAAACTAAACATAATGCACAGTGCTTGACTGGTACCAAAGTAAATAGGAAGTGAGAAATATATTAGAAATACAGACACAAGACCAAACTTGACAGAAGACAAAAAATATAACAGAGTAATACTGAGGGGACACAGAGGGAACTAATAAGCTGAACATAGGCAGAGGCTAGAACTGAGGCTCAAGCATAAACTGAGAATATAATAAGCAGTGCATGAGAACTAAGAAACTCAGAAATCATAATCAAAACTAAAAAAAAATAAACGTACAAAACCGGAATACAAAAAGCCAGGACCGTGACAATAACTAGGTGGCTTAATTTACCATCGTATCAGTGTTTACAACAAATTTGACACTTGAGCAACACATGTATAAATTTAAAACCAAGTCCTGTTTCTCATCAGAGTTTAAGGACACATAAAGTTTAACATGTTATGCTGCACAACTGAGGGAGTCTAGCTTTTAGGATTTAATGACCCTCTATCAAGCCCATGTGCTCACTTAAATTCCTTTCTGTAAAACTCATAGCACTCACACTTTGCTGTCGCAACAACGCAATTTCCCCATTGTGGGACAAATAAAGGTTTTCTTATTCTTATTCTTATTCTTATTATATGAAATCTCATTAAGTCATCACTTTTTACAGTTTAAAACTAGACTTTCTGCATGACACCAGTTTTTGATGTCTGTCAATATGGTGATGTGCGTTTTAATGAGTATTCAGTGGTCATTATTTCATATTATTTCATGATTGCGAGCCGCAACAGATTTGATGTCAAGCTTTTCACCTTGTGAGTCTGTCTAGTTATGAGTGTGTGTGTGTGTGTCATCATGGCAAACTGTGGTCCTGGAGACACCAACTGCTGGGCTACCACAAAGACAGATAGAGTACTTTGACAAGTGCTTTTGTCTGACTGACAGTATGTGGGCAGATTTAGTCAAAACAATAGCATCAAAATGTAGCGTTCAATATTTAGTCATAAAACTCGGCAGGTGTCTAGCTGGGATCAATATGAAGGCTGAGTTTGAAGATGAGTGTGAGCTGACTACTCACTGAATACTCGGAGGGTTGGAACGTCAACATGTTGATGGGTGCCGATGTTAGTATCATAACATCGCAAGATGGTCTCTGTTATTCATCATTACTCAATGCTTATGGGTCAGACCACATTTTGACATGATTACACACACACACACACACACACACACACACACACACAGACAATACTAGGAAAGTCGTAACAGATAAGCTGCAGGGATGATAGTCTTTGCATTATAAAAAGGAAGGACAGCATCAGCAGGACTGAAGTAAAATATAAAAGTATTTTTACATGCTGCTTAATGTTCTGCAACCAAGCAGCTAATTAGCTATCAAGCTTTCAAAATGAAGTTATCTGAGCAGTAGTTAATATTTGTCAGGTTGCTATTCAAAGCCTGTGGCTCTTAGCCTGCTTATTGTCTCTCTTTGACTATTTGCACTGCAAATAGCAGAAGGCTGATAATGGTATTCTGTCAAATGAAGTCAAAAAGCACTGGCAGAATCATGAAACTAAAAAGTTTTTCACCTTCTGATTGCTATGCATTTTTCCTCCCCAAATGAAATTATAGGACAGTTAATACCAAGAAAGGATAAAACTATGCATCAAACTAAACCTCAATGTATTTTGGAAGATGGACAAAATTATTTTCCAGTGGTACAATTTAAGTCAAAAGAATGGTGTCATTTCTGTTGGTAGCAATTTAATTTGGCATTATGGCTCTGATCTGGCACTTTCCCACCAGATAAAACTCAGTAACTCTGTAAAAGCATGAAATGGGATTGAGGTAGGTTGTAAAGTGGCTTGAAAGCAAATGCAGGAACTGTAGGCAGGCCAAAGCAACTCAAATAGTGTGCCCTATGTAAGATTTGTCAGCATAATACACAGAAAGGTACAATGCCTATAAAAAGTATTGACCCCTGTTAGGTATTTCATCCTTGTATTGCTTTAATAAATGAAATCATGGTCAATATAATTTGGCTTTTTTGATGAGAATTTGTTAAAAAAAAAAAAAAGTTTATTTATTTCAGGGGGGAAATTGTATGTCAATTAATTAAAATATACATAAGGTAAAATAAATGTCAATGCTTTTTATAGGCATTGTATCAGCTGAGCCATCAGCTAATTTGGCCAGATTCTGAGATCAGCTGTTATCAGCTCTTATATCAGGAGTTTGGATTTGAGTTTGTGACCTGGCTGAACTGACATTAACATCACTAATATGCATTCGTTAAGACTTGGGTGACACTGTCAAAATTCTTTACTTTGTAAGTGACACGTCAGTACATGTCAACCAAACTGTGGATCAGCTTCAAGTTTCTTGACTGACTGAGAAGCACATATTGAAAACTGAGTTGCTTTGAAACATTTATTTCATTTATGCACCACCATATTTGTTCTCTACCACCTGCAAAAACTATATCTAGGCAGTACTTTTTTCAACTGCTAACAGTAATTTTAAAATGTTAAAAAAAAACACATTCAAAACAGAATGACAGGCAATTTTGTTCATGTTTGCACTAACCATATAGAAATACATGGAAATACTATTTACAATGAAATGAAAGCGTAATAATTTTAAACACAGCTGCTAGCGACTGCACCTGCAAGCCAAAGAAGGTGTCTAGTTTTGAAGTCTTATTATCGGTCAGAAAAATGTGGTCACTTTGAAAATATTTTTTCAAACATGTATCAAGGAAGACATGTTGGTGCAGAAAGAAGGGCAGGGTGAGAGAGATGCTGATGAGAATTTGTGATCAAATGCAAAGGAAGGACTAGAGTCCTTACAGTATGGGGGATTAGACAACATTATGATCTGCTGATCTTGATTAGATAGATAGATAGATAGATAGATAGATAGATAGATAGATAGATAGATAGATAGATATTTTATTATTATTATGAATGTTTTGCTCAGTGTGTAATGAATGGTTATGTATGCTTTTCAAAAGAATTGTTGCACATTACATTTTAAGGAGCTCATTTTATTTGGCCAGGAGGCCAGGAGGTGTGATAGTAATGCAGCCTACATAAAGAATTTTTAAAAAGTTAAAGGTCTGTCAGTGATTCAGGAGGGCAAACTCACTCCGGGAAGCTATTCTGTCAAGAATGCAACTATCTGTTTACAACACAGAACAAATGATCACAGTTTTAATAAATAAGACTACAGAAGACAGTCAGTGTTGTCAACTGATATGGAAATACTGCTTCAGGACTGGTCGTAATAGATGCAAACAGCGAATGCAATGAATCCAAAATGAGAAAGCAAGCTTCATCAGTAAAAAGGAAACCTATTAGACAGATGGAGAGCACTTACACAATGCAGACACAACAAATGGCTATCATTTAATGTAATGAAGCATTATGACTTTAAAGACGTAAAGTTCACTCATTGCTGGTTATTTCTGTCTTCTCTTTCTTTCCTGATGATCTGTTGAACCACTTCACATAAAACATGCATACACCATGGCGTGCCCACCAGAGAGAGGAAGTGTTGTCCTTAAAAGGGTGGAGTCTGATTCCACTACCCTCGATGGACTCCCTGGAGGGAAGAGACATGCAATTCCTGAGGTTGCACTGGGGTTTCTTCTCAGCAGGAGGATATATACTCTCGCGAGTGTTTTTGATCTCTATCCCACTCTTGCTTAGAGTCAGAGCGCCTTATGTTTGTGTCTCCACAACAAATACAAACTCAGAGATACAAAGAGTAGCTCACAAGCACAAACATATTCTTTTTCTAGCTGCAAACTTTCCTTGTTTTCATTCTGTGTTGCAGTTTCTTTAGTGTCTGAGTAACCTCAGTTTGGCTCATTGTAAAATATACAATTCAAAAAATATGATTCCATAAGTGAGTCCACATTCACCTTACAAGCAAAGGGTCCCTGGTTCAATTCCAGGTGGAGACACAAGACCCTCTCACCATGGAGGGCTGTGTCAGGAAGGGTCTCCAGCGCAAAAACTTTTGCCAATTTACCAGTGCAGATTAAGCCACTATGGTGACTCCTTGGAGAAAACACAAGGGAGCAGCTGAAGGTACACCATCAAAAAATATGATCACATGTTTGTTATATGGTAAGGCTCATTTCACACCAAGACAGCAGAGGTGGAGATTTGTGGAAAAAAAGGCTGAGGGGTCCAACACATTCTTTTCTCTTCTGGTGTAATACAATTATCTCTTCATCCCTTCTGCTTGGCAACAAAAATGAGTTTGGAATACATCCCAAAGGAGAAAATATATCTTAACCTGGCAAAAGTACACCTCGTTAACAATTCATCTCTCAGGGCAAGGACAGACCAGAGAAGGACAGTGCAGAAATAAAAAAATAGAGTCTTCAAAGAGTGAGCTTTGACTTATGTAAGAAGTAAAAAAAGAAGAATGAGAATTCAATTCCATCTCGTGTCCCTATGGGGTTCCTCATATTACTCATAGAGCAAAGAAGACAGGAAGAGAGAAGGAAATCAAAAAGTAGAGGAAAGAAGAGGCAAAAAAGGAAAGGAAAGGAAAGGAAAGGAAAGGAAAGGAAAGGAAAGGAAAGGAAAGGAAAGGAAAGGAGAATTTGAGGATAGAAGGTTACATGAATGGAACAGTTCAGGAAGGTGCAAAAACAAAGACAAAGATAGAGCTGAATCAGCAGATATGCGTTGCAATGGGTAACAACCAAATAGAGGATGTAAAAGAAAAGAAAGGCAAAGTACAAATAAACAGTAAATGGAGAACTTATAGAGAAGAAACAGTCTGTGTCAAAGACCCAGGACTAGACTATAAGTCAGTAAGGGAGCAGGAAAAAGAGAGATGGTGTCTTTGATGAGTAAAAGCAGGTTAGGAGCTAAAGGACCTCTCCACAGTAAGATGAGTTGAGGGGAGATTAAGGATAAAAGGGAAAGAAGGTGAGGCGAGCTAAGTGGGCTGACAAATGAGTGGGACAGGTGCTTGGGGAGAAGGAAAACAGTGACAGAACTTAATCAGCACAACTCAGGCTGACTGTTTATATGTTGGTTGAGCTTGGATTTTTCTTGTTTTTAAAAGAGATGAGAAGGCAAGGCAAAAGCTTGAAAAGCAGAGGAAGAGGATAGGAGGATAGAATCCAGTCTAATCCACATGGTCTTGTCCAGGCCTGTTCTGCCTGAGCTGTGCTTTGCGGGAGCATCTTTGAACCCTGATCTTATCTCTGTGTTCCTCCTTCACTGACCCTCTCTACCTGAACTTCCTGTTGTGATGGACTATGTGTAACAGTCTCCTTTACTGTTGCCTGGCACCACACTGGCTTTCATCAGCTCAGCCTTGCAACAGCAGCAAGCTTCTGGCAAGGTATCGTCCAACCTGCTTTTAAATCCTTGACACACTCCCCGTAAAACCTAATGCAATTGATCCATCTATCTGCACATACTCTATTTATGTTTATCAGGAAATCATTATGGCTTAATAATTATCCTGTATTTTCTTTACTTTTCTTTTCATAGACATTAAGGATTTTTTCTGTCATTAATTATTGTTTCATCAGCAATGCTGGTTTTATCTTTGTAGCTAATCTTAGAAAACCTCTGAAAACTGATGATGTTAATTGTTCTAATCAACTTTAGCGCAGCAGACTTGAAACAAAACAAAGACTCTGGTTGCCTTTGAGCTTTTGATGGTATCCATATCATACCATTTGACAGCGTAGGACTCAAAACCCTTTTCAGAGTGGAAACAATTTCCCAATGGAATCAATCAGTCTATGAACAGTACTCGTGGAAATGTTCTGAACAGATTAATCCTTATTCATTATACTAACATTTACTGGTAGTGTCTTTTCAGATGCAAGAATTTGCTGCATTTTCCATGTTAAGGTAACTTTAATTCATGCACCTTACCTCAGTCTGTAGTTGGAGTTGGAGCACCAAGGTTCTGATTATATCTGTGCAAACAATTTTAGACATTGGCTGCTACATATTAATTACTGAGTCTGTTAAAAGACAGCAAAACTTATTGTAAGCTGACATACATGTTGTTAATTTTATCAGATTTCAAGATTCTGTTCTTGTGATGGATCTGAGCTCACCAGCAAGTGTGACAGCCTCTATAAAAACAGAAGTTTTGGCAGCTTGCTGGTCTGGAGCATTCATGTGTATGCCAACATAATGCCACAAATTTCCCAGAAGTGGACATCCCACTGTGCAATGCTCAGAGAAACTCAGAGAAGCTCAAGAGATACCTCTCAGACTCTACAGGCCTCAGTTAGCATGTTAAATGTTAAAGTTTATGACAGAACAATTAAAAAGAGACTGAACAACAGAACAATTGTAGCTTGTTTGAAAGGTTTCCCAGGCAAAAACTTACCTCTAAAAAGAACACGGCAGTTTTGCAAAGTTGCATCTGAATAAACCAAAAGACTTCTGGAAGAATATACTTTAGACCAAAAAGTAATGTCTGGCCATAATGCACAGCAGCATATTTGACAAATATGAAATGCAGCATATAGGGCAAAGCTATTCACTTATGCGAAGCTGTCTGTCTGACAGCTAAAGCTTGGTTGAAACTGGGCATAAATGCAAAATAAACTGATCTAAAGAAAAGTGGGCCAAAATTTCTCCACAATGATGTAAGACACTGATAAAGTCATACAGAAAACAATTACTTCAAGTTATAGCTCCTAAATGTGGTTCTACAAGCTACTGAATCAAGGGGTGTATTTACTTTTTTACAGGACTTTCCAGAATCCCATGAAAGCTTTGTTTTTCCTATGTTTGTACCTGACTGGCCAAAAAAGCTCACACACTCTTCAATTCACACGATCTTTTCAGTTTGCTCTAGAGTCCAAGCTTTATGCTCCCTAGCAAATGGAAGCTTTCTTTCTTTCTTTCTTTCTTTCTTTCTTTCTTTCTTTCTTTCTTTCTTTCTTTCTTTCTTTCTTTCTTTCAATTAGCCTAATTGATAAATAGTTTTCTTAAGGCCACACAGTTATTTATTCCCAGTTGCTTGAGTTCTCTTCATATTATGTGTGAGACTTTTGCTCTGACTTTTACTATTAAACATAGTTGTGAGTTCTACCATTGAGTGTTTAATATTTGATTTCATCAAACATTTAAATAATCTCCTATCATGATCATGCAAGATTTTTCCGAATACGTTTTTTCCTTGAAGATGATGACCATTATCCTTCCAGGCTTTAATAATATATTTGACAGTCTTAACCCAGTTCTAATAGTTTCAGGATCTCCTTAATTGTTTTCTTTGCTTGATGCAGGCCAGTAATTTGACCCTTCTGAAACAGAGAAACATCTTTTTCAATACGACTGGATATGTCTTCTGACAAGGTTGTATAAGAGACAAGATGCAATTCACTGCATCAGTTAGGGCAAAATAACCTGTTGTAACTGAAAAAAATTAAACACTGCAGTAATTATCCAATGGGAGGCTCTCACCTATTTGCTTAATTAAATTTAGGTGTTGAGTTTCTTTTTGGCCAGGCAGTATATATTTTTACAACAGCGTTCCCATTTGCAGATGCACATGTTCAAAATAGTATAGACATGGGTAAATAAACGATTCAAATTTTTATTGAATATATATTTAATAAAAATTTGCAATACTTCTTAGCTGACAATCACCAATATCATACAAAATTGGGAAACCTGTGAATAGCCATGAGGTAAAAAAAATATTTAAATTGAAATGTGTGAATGTTCTTACTGACCACTGTTTATTTTTGGTGTTCCTCTAGATTAGACTATATTTTATTATCAGTGCCTGAACAATCCCGTAAAGGGCATATACACAAGTAAATACAGAGGAAATATGAAGATTCCAAGCAAACACAAAAATTATTTTTGAGACATGGAAGAATCATCAACTCTCAGACTGTTTCAGGATGGTGCTGTGGATAAAGGTGCACATATTCTCAGAAGACTACAATAAACATTTCCTTTTCTTGATTTTTCCTTCTGAATCATGCACTTGTGTATAAAATACCTCGTGTAAAAATGCAGTACCTATGTGAGTCGACATGGATAATACGTTGATTCAGAGCAGCATGTCATCATGCCATGTTACACATTCCATTTAAAATGTTGGCTTAAAAGTGTTTTGTGTGTGTATATGTGTGTGTACTACTTGCGAGTGGTCAGAGATAACCAGGTGCTCACACACCAACTGTGCAAAGAGATGAGAGTCTGAACGCAAGCTTTCATGTGTGCCCAAGAGATACACTTAAAACCTTCCCAAGAGGAATCAAATATACACACCTGCACACACCCACCCCCACCCACACACACACACACACACTTACACACACGCACGTATGCACGCATGCACACACACACACACACACACACACACACACGCAAACACACACAGGTAGATGAGTCTTAAAGCTTACATTAACTGCTACACTGTGATGCTAACACCTGACCCCACGATTAACAGGAT
>VUQH01075226.1:0-13527 GCA_015106775.1 Etroplus canarensis
TCCATCTCACCCTATCCCTCGCATCCTCTTCCCTCACACCAACCCTCTGCATGTCCTCCTTCACTACATCCATCAATCTTCTCTGTGGTCTTCCTCTTCTCCTCCTGCCTGCCAGCTCCATCTTCAACATCTTTTGTCCAATATATCCACTATCCCTCCTCTGAACGTGTCCAAACCATCTCAGCCTTGCCTCTCTGACTTTGTCTCCAAACTGCTCAACTTGTGCTGTCCCTCTCATGTACTCATTTCTAATCCTGTCCATCTTGGTCACTCCCAGGGAAAATCTCAACATCTTCAGTTCTCCCACCTCCAGCTCTGCCTCCTGTCTTTTTGTCAGTGCCACCGTCTCCAAACCAGACATCATAGCAGGTCTCACTACCATCTTGTAAACCTTCCCTTTTACTCTTTCAATGCTAGACCTGTCTATACTTAGTTTATTAGTTCCCTATATGTGTCCTGCTGTGTTCTTGTCTTTTGTCTCGTTCACTCTTGTGCCTACATTCTCAGCTGTGTTTCACATTTCCTGTTTTACTTTGGTAACCAGTTAAAACCTGCGCATTATGTTCAGTTTTGCTTCCTCCCCCTGATTGTTGCCACCTGTGCTCCTCTCCTTCCTGTTTCTCATTATTAGTATCATGTGTATTTATACCCCTGCCTCTCCTTTGTTCAGTGTTGTTTTGGCTGTTCTGTTAGGTGTTTTCTCATGTCACGCCATGCATACCATGCACTGGTTTTGCACTCATTGGACTTTGTTCATTTTGATGGCCTTTTTATCAGCTTTTAATAAACCTCGCCTTTTGTTCACCTCACCACATCTGGAGTTCCACACACTGGCTCCACATCTTGTCCTGAACCCTGGTGCCTTTTTTTTATTTCTCCTCTTTTAGTAATTGGTTTTAAATTAAAAAAATAAAAAAAAAAAAAAATGCATTACACTTGCTAGATAAACGTTTTTAAATATGATTTTAGTGGACAAAATAGTTCCATGTGTTAAGAGGCTTTTATTATTAAATATTTGCAGGATTATGTTGTGAAAAACTTAAACTGATTTTTATTTGAGAAATAAATGGGATAAAAGAAGAAACAGAGGTCAGGAGAATCACCTTTTGAAAACTGGTTACTATTTGACGTTATTCTACCACAGCAGAGAGAGCTGGCAACAATCCAGCTGGGAAAGAACAGGGGAGAGAGAAGAGGACACATCGAGGCAGACAGTGACATGTGAGGAATATGTAGATGTGCACAAGGCTGGAGACAGGTATGTCTCAGTTATAGCTGTCTAATGCCACTGTCTTACAAACATAAAACACAACCACATGTGCGTTATATTCCAGTACTTAAACACACAGCACTACACCTCCACTTATAGCACAAGGCATGCTTTCATGGACTGCTTCATATTACCTGTACCTAAAACCAGTTCTCTAAAGAAAACTGTGATATATAGGGCCATGTCCAACTGGAGCAAACTTCTGAAGTTTTTAAGTTTAGAAAACTAAAAGTTTTAAAAAGAAAATAAAAACGTTTAACACTCTTTCAGAAAGAAATTAGTTTGGGCTACATGTGATATTCTGTCCTCTGTGCGGACCGAGGATATGGCATTTATATTTGTATTTATCAAATACTGTATTTGCTTTTGGCACCTGATCGTGTGTATTTACAGTAGTGTGATGTTTGAATGTGTACTACTGTTTTTATTTGTGGATCCCGGGAAGAATAGCTGTTGCCGTGGTAGCAACTAATGAATAAAAAATGAAGACATCTTACACTGGAAACCTCTTTAACTTTAGTGAACATATTGATAACTGAATGCAGAAAGAGTACAGATGTTCTACAAATGCAGTAAAAGGATTTCAGAAAGACCCAGAAGAAACAACAACTAAATGACAAAATAGGTGAATGAGCCCTTAATTAGATATCTTTGATTTAGCTTCATGCAGGTAGGTCACATTTTGACTGCTTAAGGCTGCCAGCGGAACCAGGTCACTACTGTTTATTGATAATGTGACTGAAGTAGCAGGGTCATATTCTTTACTCAGATTCAAACAAATACTGCAAAACTGATTGGATGACAGGTCCAATGGGGTGATTAAAAAATAAATAAATAAATAAATACAAGTCTATTTCTTTTCTGTTAATTTAGGTTTAGGTTAATTTAGTGATATATGCCCTTACATTGGCCTTAATGTGTTTGTGGATACTAAATTTCATTTAAACTAGCCTATAAAGTTTTGATTCTAGTTCAGCAACACCGCAAGTACCTAATTTAACCAGGAAAGTGCCTCACTGAGATGACAAATCTCTTCAAACAGGTCCCAGTATGCCCATTTCCAACTCCATATTTTTATTCTTAAACTCTATGAGAGTTGCCTTGCATGATTTACAGGTCAAAATAATCCTTATTTATCTTACGGGGCCTTGGTGTAGACCCTGAGTTTAACCAAGAGCTATTTTGCCCCTTGTAAACAGAAGGTTTAAACAGCAGGTAGATTGTGATCCTGTACTCACAACCACCAGCTGCCAGAGCTGTGTGTCTGAGATGAGCATATTAGTGATATCCCCTCTCAATAACATGTACAGATCCAAGAGTAGAAAAAAACATGTGAACCTTATTGTTTAGAGCAGTCTGCAGCCTGAGCTCGCAGGATTACTTGTACAGTACAGATACTGACCACATTATTTGAAAATTTGGCCATGCTTAATGGAGACATCCAGCATTGTAACAGGATATATATGACAGAAAATAAGGAAAGTGCCCCCTGTACCAGAGGAGCCCTAGCCAAGATAACACACTTCACACAAAATTCTAAAGTTTGCCGAGGACCCCCTCCCCCAAACTCTTGCTCCTTTCAGTGTGGTTCATTCTGAGGCTACTTTGCTAAAAACCCTGTGCCTCCTAGGCTACACCTTTTTGATGTTTAATTCATCCAGTTAGATTATTTTTGCCTCTGAGAAACATTTGAATAACAAATAAACCAATCTGTGTGTGTGCAGTTTTTCTTTTCCTGTCAGTTTATAAATCCACATCTGTGCATATGGCTGAGAGAACAGCCTCTCAGTCAGTTTGCTATAGTAGTTATGTGTGCTTGGATGGGAGGGGATGCTGGGCATTACGCTCCACTGTCAGTTTTGTTTTTCCATCACTCATGCATCTATCAGTGTTAGCTTTAGCAATTCTAAGTCATTCTTGTAGTGATACAACATAAATGTTGTTTTTATTATGTTCATGTGTGAATCATACCTAAAGGCAAAAATTTCCCAACCTGCCCCTTCCTGGATCATTCCCAGCCTGCTTCTCGATTACGGGCCAAAGCTGGCCCAGCAATGGGGTTTTCGAGCTGGTCCAAATGTGGGCAGCCTTGCTTGAATATGGATTGTGTCACAGATGTCATTATGAATAAATGCAGCTATTTATTCCCAACTCCCAATTCCAATCAAATTGCACTCTTTATTGTTTACTTTGTTGTTTTCCTCCTTCAGCTGTGAGTCTGATTCTTATTTCTACATTATACCCATCCTTAGCAATGCTGTTGCGATGAAGGAATGGGCTCAAATTCCTCAAAAAGACCATCTTTGCTAGGGATTCCAGTAGATGAAGACCCACAATCAGAGGAATGTTATGTGAAAATTGACTAAACATCATAAGCATCTCCTGTTGGGCCTTTTGTTTTACTATTCAATTTTGTTCGAGCAGGATTCCAAAGAGGTCGTTTATTTCAAACTAAATCCATATTTCCATTTGGGATGAAAATCATTACCTCATATTCCTCGCTCCATATATTTCACGGTTCTAAACCAATTATTTTTATAAACTAAGGAGGATCAGAGTCCTGCAATAAAACACTGCTCAAACTCAGAATTGATTGTTTTGTGAATGCAGAACTGTACACAGTTAATATCTGGCTTTGCCCCCTTTTCGCTGCCTGCAAGAGCACACCAAGTTCATCAAAGCAGAGAATGAGATGTGATGATAAAAAGTTGAAAAAATGATTTACATGCTGATTCAAGATAGCTAATAATCACAACAGTCCATTGATGAACAGCCAGCAGTAAGATGGATGGACTTGAAAACCCAATACTTGCAAATGTTAATGTTTTTTCTTTTTTTTGTAGAAACTGCAAATGTACAGCACTAGCTTCACACAACATGGATAAAACATGTACAGTGCTGTGCAAAACTCTCAAGCCACCCCTCATCTCTTCATGTTTTGCTAGAATGGGAAATATATGCAACAGTTTATTGAAACAAGTGCAAACATAAATGGAAATAGAGTAAATAAGGCAAAAGCAGAGTTTGTACAATTCTACAAGTGTATAAATGAAAGTTGGCATTTGGTACGACTACCTTCAATGCAGCCTGAACTCTCTTAGGCAACCTTTCCTTTAACTTCTTTAAGTAGGCTTCAGGAATAGTTCTCCAGGCTTCTTTAAAGACATTTCAAAGCTCGTTCCTGGATTTTGGATGCTGGACTTACCTCTATTTCTAAATGACTTTTGGATACTATTCATGTGCTTGGGATAGTTGACGTCCACTTGTCCAGAGTTCTCAAGTTTTTTAAAAAACACACAGTACACCATGCCAAGATATTTTTCCATCAGCATCCCAGATAGAAAGGCATTATTTGTCACTCCACAGAACCCTTTTCCACGGCTCCAGAATCCAGGCATGTTCTACACTGCTTGATCAATGGCTTGACATTGTATGCAGCTGCTCAGCCATGGAAACCCATCCCATAAGCTTCCAAGCATACAGTTTTTGAACTGATGAAGAAGATGATATATTTTATTAATCCCCTAATGGGGAAATTACAAGATCTCAACACACTGTTGAGGTTTACACACAATTGATACAGATGCATACACACAAACAGAGGTGTGAGAGGACAAGGTAGCATGTTACAAGTGCCAAGGAGCACAGTGCTCGGGGGCACCTCGTTGGGGCTCAAGGGATCGTGTGGCTCCACCCTCCACAGGGGGGCTTCAGCTGCCAGGGGGGATGGGGGCCTCCACAGGCAGGTATGGAACCAACGCCCCTTGGTTCCCAGCCATTCATCGTCACACTGAGCCACTGCTTGAGAAGCTTTGAGAATCCGCAGTTACTGAGTCAGCATAGAGTTATGCACCTCAGCACTTGGGGACCCTCCTCTGTAACCTTACGTGGTCTGCCACTTTGTGGCTGAGCTGCTATTTTTCTTAAATTTACCCACATTGCAATTATACCACTTACAGTTTATTGTGGAATGTCCAGGAGGGAAGAAATTTCACCAACTGACTTATTGCAATGGCGGCATCCCATTAAAATACCACTCTCAAATTCAGTGAGCTTTGTAGAACGACCTATTTTTTCAGAAGTCTTCGCAGACTGCATGGCTAGGTGCTTGATTTTCTACCTGTGGCAATGGGACTGAATGAACCACCTGAATTAATTGACTACAAGGTGTGGCACAGCATTTTTGTTCGTATAGTGTCTATCTTCCTCTTGAGTTTCACGGTGGTCTTCTCCATTCCTCTTCTTTCTAGCATTTCTTTTTGCCAGGAGGCACGTCTTTTTCTATCAGAGGAACTGAACTGACAGAAATCACTGAGAGTGATCTGAAATCACAAACAGTCAAAGAAACTGTCAGTCACCACCAGCCGATTTCAAAATTATGTACACTAGTCACATTCCAGCTCTGTCATTCGACTTCAACTTTGTCCAATTCTGTTTTTTCTACAGAAGTTACAGTTGTAGTCATTTATATGGCTTAGAGGGGATTTCTGCTATCATAGCTTGACAGAATCCATTCTTATCTATTCTAGCAAAACGCTGCTTTGTGGGACAAAAACCAGCCTGCTGTGCAGCATTTTACAGGACTGCAATAGTCAAGTTTCTCCACATGCATTTTTAATGAGTTACAATGGCCTTTTTGCTGGATGTGCTATTTAAGCAGAAATGCACAGTAATCATAATAAGGTTAATGCCATGAGTGTCCCAGGGACCAATACTGAACCATGCTGACAAGACATGATGGTTTAACCCTGGGACGAGGTCATCTCCATTGTTAATGCGTATGACAACCGTCTTCCTCTTTGAAAAACACAATGAGCTGTGGACCAATTTAAAAGCAGAGTTTGGGCTTTGTGGCAAATGTGCACTTGATCTAAATATGAGACTATTTCTTCATTAAGTAAACGTCAGCGGCAAAGCTGAGCTTGTTATGACTACAGATTCTGAGCTGTTTCAAAATTACATCTGTTACCTGAAAATGTTAGAGAGTGAGCTTTAGGACAGTAGCTTTTTTGGACAAAACACATTTGTTAGGTGTATTGCCACTGGGCTATCTGGGGTATAATTTCAAACAGTGGTCAAAAATGTCCATGAAAGCAAAAAAAGGTATATGGAGGCATAACATGTTGTACACCAACTTGAATGTACTTGTGGTAACCTCTATGTAGGCCTCACTAAAGGGGGCCGAGGGACAGGTATAACATCTGTACTGGCAACTTGAATTATTCTATGGCCAAACACTACATGGAAGCACATCAGGGGAGGGATTCAATGTTAAGACTGTCAGGAACTGAAAGTATTAGCTTTGATGCCAGGGGCAGGGTGTTATGGTCCCCTGTCCTCCAGGTGCTGACTTGCCCTCTGTAACTGTCTCTCTCCTTCCTTTCTCTCTCTCGCTCTCTCTCTCTCTCTCTCTCTCTCTCTCTCTCTCTCTCTCTCTCTCTCTCCCTCTGTCTGGTGGGGCTGGGAACACTAACTATGCTTAATTGCAGAAACAGGTGTGTTGGCTGGAAATCATTTTCCACATCTGCTCTTCATCCTGCTGGTTATTGGTCTGGTGTTTTTTAAGCATGGCTCAGACTCCACTCTTCTTCCCACCCTACTTACTAGTTGGAGAATCTCACCCAGTCTCAGACCGCCAGCTTTCTGGAGAGAGAGCCCCAGAGCATCGGATCCAGATCTTAGACCCCCCAACACGGATCCAGCTCACACCCTGTCACTCCTTGTACAGCAGCTTGTACCGTTGAGCACTTGAGCACCCTGCACTATTTACTCATGTGTGTTTAACTGAATAAACTGTTGAAACCTAACCACTGCTGCACCAAATCCTTCCTACTTGGAAACATGACACAGGGACAAAATCAAACAAAGAGAGGCATACTTGATTCATGCTCTTAAGGCTATCAGTTACCTTAATTTAGAACTTTCAGGCTGAAGAAATTGATGCATATTACCTGTTGTTGAACACCTGAGGTTAGTGACACTACAGTTGCTCTTTCTTATCTTTTTTATCTATACACACCAAAGAAGATGCAAGCTGAGAAGCATGGCTTAAAAATGTCAACAAATAAGGCCTTTTATCACTTTTCCATGCCTACCTTGAGCGGCTGGACTTGGATTAAAATTCAAAAACAGCGCACAGAACAAGAAATCTTAGCTTCAATATTTATTGGCTATACTAGAAGCTCTGCAATACTAGTGTCTGTTTCCCAAGGTTAAGCTATCAGACTATAGCCAGCGGGTTTCCAGATTGCCTCAGGTCTAACTTGTAATTATGAAACACAGGCTGATGACAGAGAGCCTCAAACAACTTTGTATTCAAGGGATAATATGCTGATAGTGGAAAATAACAATATATGAGTGTAAGTGTGTTGTAGTGTGCGGCAGTACTGAGTTTAGGCTGTTCACATTTTGGCAGGACTCAAAGCTCAGTCTACACTGGAACTCCAGCCACACAAAAGTCACAAAAACATAGCACTTAACACTTTGAGCTTATCATTTAAAGCCCTCAATGATTTTTATGGGGATTTGAGATTTTTTTTAACTTAACTTTGGACTTTTGAGACAGATTTTCAACTTCATTCGGAAAGGTTAAGAAGATTTTTTTTTCTGGCAACTTTGAAGACTAAAATATGAGCCAAAGTTGCAGTTCCTTTAATAACCACCTGAGGCTGCCTCCAAAAGTGAACCAATTCCTATAGAACGCAGCATTATAGCAGAAATAAATGTTCACCACTTCTTACAAAAAAGCACATTCTGTATCTGTAGCTCATTTCCCCTTCAAAAAAACTCTATATCAGGGTGTATTTTTATTAAGGCATATTAAATGTAACTTTGAGGTGGAGGTCTACCTACACAACCTGCTGAATTTGCAAGCTTTTGGCTAGACTTTCACCTCTGCTAACTTTACTGAACTGATCCTCTCAGCTGTTGTGGTACTGGCACATTTTGAAACATCTTTAATGTACTTTTCTAACAGATAACATGGCCTGCTATATGGCCAGTTATAGACCAGTGAAATTTTGTGTTAGTCTGCTACTTTGCACTGATTAGTAGGTATCTGTATCTATGTGTTGCCTACATGCAGTCTATAGCTCTAGCTAGCTATTTAAGCTTGCTAACGTTTTGACTTGTTACTCAACATTTTATTCAAATATAGTCACTTCTGGCTCCAAAATCAAGGCTTAAAGTCATTCACAACCTATTGGACATCCAGTTCATTTGCTCAACTCGGAGTTGAACCGCATTCTTAGTAAGTAAACTAAAGGGCTAATGTATACAGGACATAATGAATTTAAAGAAATGTGCTCTAACACAGCCCTCGTGAGCTGACTAACCTGTAAAGACATCTCTCAGCTCTTTTACCCTCTGGAGTCTCAAAGTTAGATAGCCTGGGGATGTTTTGACATTCAGGAGTCAAGAGAGGAGATTAGAATTAAAAGAGACAAGGTACATAGTGACAAGCCCAGCAGGTTAATGATCACTGTGCCACCACAGGCTCCAGCCATCTGGTTAGCTTGTAATAGAAGCTGTTTCTGGTCAACAAAGATGAAGCTTTAGCTGAGGTAGAATGTAATTTGGTGGCAGGGTGGCCAAGAGGTAGAACTCTGGGAGAAGGTGCTTATTAAGGGTGTGAGGTACAGTGCAGCACATTCTTCCAGATAATTAAGATATGAGCTACAGGTGACAGTGGCGCTAACAAGGATAGAGGCATCTTCTCCTCTTAGTGAGCAGAGTTTGACAGCGTGACAGACAGCGACTCTCCACAGGGTGACCTTATGGTTATCAAGACTCCAAGTGTGAAAGAATTACGCAGTCTGAAACACAAAGTTCACCTTTGGGATATTACTGAATGACAGAAAAATGAAGAAGAACTGATTATTTGACAGCTACCATGAATCCAACCCGGATGCTTTTCTTCTGTAAATGCGGCCCACAAGCTTGAGTGACACATGCTGCTTGTTCACCCCATTTTGCTCTTATTCTGTTGATTTCGTCAATGTTACAAATGTTGCACGACAACCCGTAAGTACACTTCCTTTGTGTCTGTGTCCCAAATGACACTCTTGATGAAGTCTAATTAGTGCCAGATAGTGGAACTAAAGACTCACTGTTCTGGCATATTTCCTAGCCTCGTTTTAATGTGGTCAGACAGTGTTAAAACCTACCAAACAGCATCTAGATTACAGGGGACACGAACATATGACCAAATGTGGTTTGACTTTGGACTAAGGTGCGGCTTTTTTGTTTTCTTTTAATCCAAATAACCCTAAAATAAATGAAAACTATTCAATGGTCTTTTAAATTCTGTTCTCTGTGAATTATCTTTTGTTTTCATTTGAAAAGTGTGTTTAAGGTCTACTGAGTTCTGATGGGTAGGCACTGAAATGAATACCAATCCCAATCTGAGGGAGGGAGCACTGATTGAACCCTTGTGGAAACCAGTTTATTGACTTCTTAAGGCTGAGCTGTCAGGTTGTTTCCTGAATTGCCAAGTAGTGATGTTTCATGCCAAAAAATGGTTACAGATCTATACAGCTGTTCAAACACAATAAGGAATTTCAGTGGTGTGAATGTGCTACTCAGGGATGACATTTCCTGCATACAGTTTTTCTTGTATTGCTAAATATTTCACCTAAAACTGGCAGTTTATGCCACTGTATTTTGTCTGTTTTCACAGTTTGGGAGACTTTTATTTCATAACCATTATCTCATCCTCTGCGCTTCTCTCAGAGGCCCCGGAATACAATCTGTCATCCAGCAGTGACAGTCACACCCCACAAAGACGGCCTCTTCGTTTCTGACTCAGTGAACCCACGGCAGCGGTGCCAAGCGACGCTAAACACTGCACCATTTTTCATGCCTCTTCCTGTCCCATTCTCCTCCGTCGGAGTGTTAGCTCATCAGAGCAGGCCCGTCTGCTGTCTGCCAAACCCATCATCTACATCACCGCGCTCCAGCGGAAACACAATCACTGCTTTCTATGGAAAACCAAAGGCCAGGGTATAATAGGAGCAATATGTTTCTCTGCTGTCTTGATGGGTGGATTGGCCAGAGGAGGATGGTGTGTGTGAAAGAGAAAGTCAGTGAATGAAGCAGAACAATATGGACTGATGGTGTGAATTCAGCTGCTTCTTTGTTTAAGACCTCCTTTTGAATACAAAAGGAGGTCTTATTTGGGTCTTCACAGAGATTTAAAAGTATTAGTTTGAAAGGCACCTGTTCCACTTTTCCTTGTAATCTGTTTATACTACTCTATAATGGTGGATGCTAATATTAACCATGGCCTAGGCTTCAAATAATCAGGTCAGTGTATGTAAAAGTAATCCCTATAAGCCAAAAGCTCAGTCATTAGATGGCTTTAAATGTTACCACCATTTTTATCCACTCTTGGGTCTGGTAGAAGTCAACATGAGGAATTTCCTCATCAACAAACCTGAGCCAAGTTGGATGGAGCAGATGTGTCCCACCCTCCTGCTCCATCAGTCTTGGAAAGTTTGTCCACCGCTGTACTTAAGACTACTTTCCATGTTTTAGAATAGGACTGAAAATGCTTTTACAAATGAGACACCCTCCCAACTTCTGACAGACTGACCCTCTATCAGGATTTTACATTGTGATACACTGAGTACTGCTTTTGGGTAATTTTTCAAAATGCAGGACAGTCTGATTGAATTCAATAGGAGTCTGTCAAAAACCAAAGATAATGCACCAAAACCATGGCTCAAAAAAGTATAACCTGAACCATGCTTGCTGGAGATGGCAGAAATAACTTATGTTTTAAATCATTAATGGATGGTTGAAGGTCATGTGAATGCCTCCTTATGTGCGCGTTTGTAGTCTTTTTGTTGTTCAGTTTTGTAAATTGAAGTTAAAGGGCAACACTTTGCCTCAGGAAATGGAACTAAGGGAACACTGTTTGTGCTATAACATGAGAAGAATGGATTAATATGTGTAGAGACAATACTTTGCCTTCTTTTGCTGTAAAGTTCAAGTTGCCCACCTTTCTCCAGAGAGGACTATATATTTAGACAATGAACATACTTTTAATGTCTGTAATATAGTAACTGTAAAATGAAATAATGAATGAAATAATAACAATATAAAATGTTAAAAACAATGTGATTATTGTCATTTCATCAGAGAAATAGGTTATAGTCTAGAGAAAAATTAATATGTGTTTGACTTAATTTATTTTATAGTTTCTCATATAATGAGTCAGAAAATACACTTCAAGAAAGTCTGATGTGGCTCTACTGTAAAACTGAGAAGTACTGAGGAAAGGAAGTAGCTGTTGTCTACAAATTTCACAATCCAAATAGCCTTCTATCTACAGGAGATGCAACCACATACTAGCCATTTGGTTTGACCTCAGATTATGTTCTACATTTTCTTCATGAACAACAAATGACCTTACTATTTAATACTGTGAAACTATGTTGTGTATTGCTCTCATATCTCAGTGTTTTGTCTCACCTTTTAAAAGGCTAAGTCCGATAAGTCTGCTCTAGACCATAATTAGACCATAATTAAGGAGCAAGGTGCCTAATTAGGGTATGACTTGGCTTGTTTACTGTCTAATAGAGAACGTGTTTGTGTCAAATTAGACCAAAGTATGGCCTGTTATGTCTCGTTAGTGAACTGTAAAATAAAGTGTGACACATTATTCTGACTAACATGTTACCAAACCCCTTGTGGCTTTTATATGTCAAGCAAACAACATTATTATTCATTTGAATTCATGTTTATGTCCACTTGATGAATATTCACTCTCTTTGGTTCAATCTCCCCGGACCCCTGAGATAAATGCCTGGCTATTTAGAAGCTAAATAAATGTGCCTATTTCTATTCCCAGGTAGTCACTAAGGTTGTCTAACTGCTGTTTGGTGTAAGGCAGGTTATATACACTGGATCTATCTGAGCTCTTTTCCCTGGAAACAACTGTCTTGTGCTGATAAACAATGGTCATTGAGATCACAGAGACCAAACATACAGTAAATGTACTGTAAGAAATACAATAGCTTGTAGAACCACCTTTAGTGGCAATAACTTCAAGTAATCGTTGTCTGTATGACTTTATCAGTATCTCACATCACTGTGGAGGAATTTTGGTGCACTCTTCTTTACAGCGTTGCTTCAGTTCATTGAGGTTTGAAGGTATCCATTTATGCATAGCTTTCTCAAGGTCCCACCACAGCATTTCAGTTGGGTTGCGGTCTGGACTTTGAATGGGCCATTGCACCTGTGCCACTGGGCCACCTTGATTTTTTTCTTTTTCAGTCATTCTGTTGTAGATTTGCTCGTGTGCTTTGGATCATTGTTCAGTTTCAGCCAAGCTTTAGCTATCAGACTGATGGTCTCATATTTGATTTTAGAATACTTTGATATACAGTGCATCCAGAAAGTATTCACTTTTCT
Organism: Etroplus canarensis; assembly: GCA_015106775.1. Classification (NCBI taxonomy): domain Eukaryota; kingdom Metazoa; phylum Chordata; class Actinopteri; order Cichliformes; family Cichlidae; genus Etroplus; species Etroplus canarensis. The sequence continues at coordinate 12,686 of VUQH01075226.1, forward strand.
CACATTTTATTGTGTTACAGCTTTATTCCAAAATGGATTAAATTCATCTTTCCCTCAAAATCCAACACACAACACTCCATAATGAAAATGTGAAAAAAAAGTTTTTTTTAAATATTTGCAAATTTATTAAAAATGAAAAATAAAGAAATCACATGCACGTAAGTATTCAGCCTTTGCCATGAAGCTCAGAATTGAGCTCAGGTGCATCCTGTTTCCACTGATCATCCTTGAGATGTTTCTACAGCTTAATTGGAGTCCACCTATGGTGAATTCGGTTGATTGGACATGACTTGGAAGGACACACACTTGTCTATATAAGGTCCCACAGTTGACAGTGCATGTCAGTGCACAAAATATGAAGTCAAAGGAATTGTTGCACAATTGCACAAATCTGGGGAAGAGTACAGAAAATGTTTTGCTGCTTTCAAGGTCTCAATGAGCACAGTGGCCTCCATCATCTGTAAATGGAAGTTTGGAACCATCAGGACTCTTCCTAGAGCTGGCTGGCCGTCTTAACTGAGCAATCGGGGGAGAAGGGCCTTGGTCAGGGAGGTGACCAAGTCACTCTATCAGAGATCCAGCGTTCCTCTGTGGAGAGAGGAGAACCTTCCAGAAGGGCAACCTTCTCTGCAGCAATCCGTCAATCAGGCCTGTATGGTAGAGTGGCCAGATGGAAGCCACTCCTTAGTACAGTAAAAGGCACATGGCAGTCTGTCTGGAGTTTGCCAAAAGGCACCTGAAGGACTCTCAGACCATGAGAAACAAAATTCTCTGGTCTGATGACAGGCATCATGTTTGGAGGAAACCAGGCACCGCTCATCACCTGACCAATACCATCCCTA
>VUQH01075232.1:0-16501 GCA_015106775.1 Etroplus canarensis
CACACACACACACACACACAGGAGTGAGCTTTTATGACATCCCATTCTAAATGCATAGGCATTAATATTGAGTTGACCCCCCTTTGCAACTGTAACAACTTCCACTCTTCCTGGAAGGTTTTCTGCAAGATTCTGGAGCGTGTTTGTGGGAATTTTTGCCCATTTAAAATGAGGAGCATTTTTGATGTCAGATGATGTTGGATGAAAGGGCCTGACTCACAATCTCCATGCCCAAAGGTGTTTAGTGGGGTTGAGGTCAGGGTCCTGTGTGGTTGGTGAAGTTCTTCCAAACCAAACTCATCCAACCATGCTTTTATGGACCTTGCTTTTTGTACTGGCAGACAGTCATGTTGGAACAGGATGGGTCTTCCCCAAACTGTTCCCATAGAAGCATAGAAGCAAAGAATTGTCCAGAATGTCCTGGTAAGCTAAAGACTTAAGATTTCTCTTCATTGGAACTAAGGGGCCTAGACCAACCCCAGAAAAAAAACAAAACAAAACATAGCATTATCCCTCCTCCACCAAATGTTACAGTTGGCACACAATGCAGTCAGGCAGGTAACATTCTCCTAACTTGTCAAACTGCCAGACAGTGAAATGTGATTTGTGACTCCACAGAACACGTTCTGACTGCTCCAAAGTCCAGTAGCAGCTTGCTTTATGGCACTCCATCTAACAGTTGACATATTCCCTCTATCTATCATAAAGAAAAAATAAGTGAAACTGAGGGTGAGCCCAGGATCCAAAGAATAAAAATAATGCACTTAGATCAAGACATTTCTTTAGACATTATAATTGTTCATATACACTCTATTATTCTTAAATTAAAGAGAGTTACACTCAATGGTTCCTGCTCTTTTACTTACAGTAAGGTCTCATTTGTTCACCTCTGTCTCTTGAGACAGAGGTGAACAAATGACATAACTGTGCCTTCAAAACACAATAAACTGTAAGGTATTTGTTTCTTGTTGAACAATATACTGAAGAACTTAAAAGCTCCCGGCCCACAGTTTTTAATGAGTCAGCAGAGCATTGGCGACTTTTACTCACTATGCCCAGCTGTAACTTTACGTGGTCTGCCACTTTGTGGCTAAGTTGCTGTGGTTAATAAACTGTTCTACTTTGCAATAATACCACTTACAGTTTATGATAGAATATGTAGGATGGAAGAAATTTCATGAACTGACCTGTTGCAATGGAGGCATCCTATTACAGTACCACACTGGAATTCAGTGGACTTTTTAGAACAACTTATTCTTTCGCAAATGTTTGTAAAGGCAGACTGCATTGCTAGGTGCATGATTTTATGTGTGCCACACCTGTGGCAATGGCACTGCACACCTGAATTCAAAGATTAAGAGGTGTGGCTGAATACTTTTATTCATTTAGTGTATCTATCTTGCCTTCTTGGTCTTTCTTGCTCTAGTTCTCCATCTACAGATAGAGAAAGGCAGATTGACTAAACCCAGGCTATACCCCATAGCTACAGTTTTAATAAATTAAAAAAAATTATTATTTAAAAAAATCAAGTTGCCAGAACTCTTGTCTAAACATGTGAATCTTAGTTCACAATAAAAATTCATCAACAGTCAAAAGTTCAGAAAATTCAAAAAGCTAGTGCTTTGATATTTTAAGTCTTCTCAACTGCTTTTTTTATTTCACAGTGTGTATCTTTACCCACCTTCTCCACAAGCGGAAAGACATTTCAAAAGTAGCCACAAATCCTTGCTTGTTCTAGCTCTTGCAATTAGCCCAAACAAGGGTAGAGGTCACATGTCAGGGATTGTTCTGTAGAGAAGGGGTAATTGATCTGACCATTACCCTTACAGGATGAAGAAAAGGGGAGATGAGGGTAATTGGCTATGTGTTAGCTTGAGTTGGAGAGGGCGGGGCTGAACTAATCCAATAGATAGACTCAGTGAGCAAATTACAGAGTAAAAATAAACATTGAATTATTGATCATCATACAGGGAAACAGACAGTCTGCATATAAAAAGCACATGGTATTTTAACCTCTGCTGTTTATATATAGTTCTAGTCCAAATGTGTAAGTCACAGAGTCCCCTTTACGAATGCTACATTGGTCTAAAACAACACTTAAGACAATCAAGATAATACTTTAACTCTAATCAGAGCAGACAAAGTAAACAGACTCTTGACGTAAACGCGCCAGCCAAAGTGTCATGAAGTGAGTGTTATGTGCTAAGAGTAACATGTTAGTCTCCAATGAGATGATAGCTGTTGAAAGAAGAAGGAAAATAAGGTGAAGTGATGACGGGGAAAAGGGGATATAAATCAAGCCTGGGACCAAAAATGTTAAGATGAAATAAAATTAATCCAACAGAAAAAACCCCCAATCAAACCAAAAAATAAATAAATAAAATATTTTCAATGTTTAGCTTAGTGATAGAAACCTAAACTGGAGACAGAAGAGTCAGTTAAAGCAGGACAAAAGTGTAGGTCATGTAAACCAGAGAGGAGGTCATGGTCAGAGAGGATTGGCAACAACAATGATATGGGGGGCACAGGTGGGCCTGGACGTAGACGAGAGTTGGAGAGGGAATTAAAATTGCCTGGACAGATGGTGGAATGGCTTTCAGTACTCAGCTAAATTGCCTGAAGGTCATAACTGAAACAGAAGACAAAAGGTAAACATATCTTTGAAAACCCATCTGTGACTTTATTCACAGTTTGCTAGAACACATCTGCTTACCTGTCAGTGAGTTCACCAAAGTAATGTTTTAAGTTTTTATCACACCATGGCACCCAGAGTGGGCTGTAACCAACAATAAAATGCAATAAAATTCTGTATATCAAGTAATATTCAGCAATTTAGTACTATAGTGCTATTAACTTACAGAATACAGTACTAAAAGGCACAACTAAGTCATTTAAAAGAAACAAATGAACATAGCAACCTCATACACTATAGAGCTTTCTGTATGTTTCAAAGAGACAATAGATACAATTAGGATCTGGGGTTTCAATGGTCAAATGCTCATCCACCTTAAATCCCGCATTAGCAGACTTAACCCAGTAAACTCCAGTCCCCCCTGTCTATATCTTTCACTGTCTTACTGTTGAGAGAGACACTCGATTCTCCGGGCATCACCTGCTCACACCCCACACAGGTAAAGTTTCTGCACATTCTGGCCATCTTGGTATTTGCTGAGTAACTGACACTAATTAGAAATTTTCAGAAGTGGATTATATCATATTTTAATTATACTTATTTTACACTCTCTTGCAGACTTCTGTTTGGTCTTTAACATCAAAAGAGGAAGTCACATTAGTAAGTAATAATCTACTTCGGACAAAGAAGAGAGTCTTTGAGCACAGGAGAAGAAAGCCTTTCCGGTCGCAAATACTAGTCAGGGTGTTTAGCACGTTGCTAAGCCAATAAAAGAAACTACAATGGGAAATACTACCAGCGCACTATCAAAGGAGATCCTGGTGGACCTGAAGCTCTCCACAAAATTTAGTGAGGAAGAAATATGCCAGTGGTACGAGAACTTTCAGAAGCAGTGTCCAACTGGACGCATTTCACCAGAGGAGTTTGAGGAGATCTATGCCCGCTTCTTCCCCGAGAGTGATGCTAAGAGCTACGCACGACATGTGTTTCGCTCCTTTGACACCAACGATGATGGCACTTTAGACTTCAAAGAGTACATCATTGCACTACACATGACCTCCACTGGGAGGACAACCAGAAAACTGGAGTGGGCCTTCTCCCTATTTGATGTAGACAAGAATGGATACATCACCAAGACAGAAGTGAAAGAAATATGTCAGGTGAAGGTGGTTCATGTTGTGTTTAAAAAAAAAACTATAATAGCAAGATGGTTCTACTTTGACAAGAGCATTTAATGATAATTGTTGTTTGTACAGTGTGACAAAATGTCAGACCAGGACAGAAAGAGATACATTTTAAATATTTATCTCTTTCTTTCTCAGGTTTTTTATTGCTTCATTCTTATTTTTCTTTCACCATAATGATCATATTTGGAAATGGATAATATCAGATGTCCAAAAAATTCTCTTACTCATGGTTTTTAGACAGGCAGGAACAAAACTTTAGGATTAACTGACATAATGCACCAAAATAACAACAACCTTGCATTACTACCTGTTTCTGAAATTGATAAGGTTCGTTTTTGCTCAATTTTCTGTCAGGTGTTGTTTTAACTCTGTGTTGTGGCTACTTTGAAGTCACAGCATTATATTGTCAGGTTATCCTGCTATTTTGTCCACCTCCTACAAAGTCCATTAAAGCTGTTACTGAGAATCTGCCGTTCCTCTCATACTATGTACATCTCATTCCTAATTGGGTGCCCTATTAGCCAGCCTATTTGAGCCTAAAATGCCTGATAATCTCTGTGATTACAGGTTTAGCCGTTGGACAATATAGAAAGTCCTACTCTTAAGCAAAGCTACTCTTAAATTGCACTCGTAACCAGGAGTATGCTCATCATCCTTAGTCTAACCCATGTTTCTTTTACTCATGTGGCTGTCACCATGAACCGAAGACTGTACTGTACTAATGTGAGTCATTGTTTTCAAATGAAACTCAGTCTGCTTGAGGTTGTAAACTTTTCTATAGTCTGCCTTAAGACAAACGATATAGAATTGTAAGAGGTTTAGACAGATCAGCCAAGAATCCAGCTGGCATTGTAATGGGATTAAATTCCTGGCCAGCTGGCTTAAGTCCATAATCACCATGTTTACAGCCACTGTATAAAATAGCTGCATTTTAAAACCCTTATAGCAGTTCAAAAGCTTACCACAAGATGAGGTAAAACACTGCAGAAGCCAGAAAATACTGCTCTGCTATATGCACAGAAGCACCTCCCCCCTCTCATTTTACAGAACATTATTCTAATGTTCTGTAAAGCATGTGTTAAGTTTAAAAACATGAGTAATAAAAGCAGAACTATATAAAAAACCAGCCCATACTAATATTACAAATTAAATGAAGTGTATAAACAGTGCTTTCTTTAAAGAAAAGCTGCTGCTTATCTATAAACTTGTTAACTATCTGTATAGCTCACAGCCTTAACTATACGGACCACAAGATCAGAGGGGCAAGATGGAGGGATAGTCCAGGGAAAAGTGATGACATCTTGGTGTTTGGCCTGTGGCCTGAGTCTTGGCACTAATCCATGTTAATCTAGGTGTCTTAAATGTGGGAGATGAGTGCTCCCTCTCTAAGCGGGGCACAAACTTAAAGGCCTGAAGCTAAAGTGCACAGTCATTTAGTCATTTAGCCTACCTCTGAAAGATGACACAAAGTCTGCTCTTGTAGCTTGTTTGATTATTTATATATTCACAAGTAAAGGGTTTTGTAAATTGTATAAATAGTCTGTTTTTAAAATCTGGTGGTGAGTCTTTCCAGGACTAGTTGTATTTGGGAGGAAGATTAGTTAGTGTGTGGGAATTGCTGATTGTTGATTTAGTTATAGGCCCCTTGATTTGGCTGTATCCAGCCACATTACCCAATAATCAGAAGAAAGGAAAATCTTAAATTAAAAATAATGGCCTGTATATTTTCTCTTTGACCCCAGTAACTTCAAATATGCACAATGCATTGGTAACTTAAGAATGCTGTGAGCTTACTTAGTTTTACTACCGCTTACACACTCTTGATCCTGTACCCATTTGCTTTATGTGCTGTGCTGATGATGAGTATGTTTGTGAAAGAGAACTGATGCAGCATCACTACCCATCTTATACCCAACCCCCTCTCAGGCCATATTTAAGCTGATCCCCAAAGAGGACCACTGCAAACTACCAGAGGATGAGAACACGCCTGAGAAGAGAGCCAACAAGCTGTGGGCTTTCTTTGAAAAGAAAGACAATGGTAAGAGATGTCGCGTTTACTAATATATTGTTCTCTCTGATAGAGGGAGATAATGTCAGTGTAAGCTCCTGCTACCTTTCTTAAACTGATGTTCCAGCATCCTGTGAGGAAGATTACATTTTACAATCAGCTGTTTGGCTTAACGGTAATACAAGTATTAATCCACCTGGGGGCAAATCCCCACTTACAGCATCACTTGTGTCATGCAAGCTTTATTACAAGTCATTGGCCAAAAAAATCCTAAGTTATACATTGCATGCTACTGCATCTCACACACGAGATAAGAACACATTTCTTAGATAACACAGGAGGGTCATGATCCATCCTTGTGTCTCACACTCCTTATTGTGTGTGCGTGTATATATAACTTCTTTTAAAGTGTATTACTCTTTTTTCTCCTCATAGATCGACTGGCTGAAGGAGAGTTCATTAAAGGAGTAACTGAAAACGAAAATGCAATGCGTCTCATTCACTACGAACCAGTCAAACATTAGTCATTCCTGTATTTCCCCTCTTTCTTCTCTTTTATTGGCTTTCATTAAATGTTTTCTTTTTTTAACTTACTTTTTCCTCTTCTACTCTCAGTCTCAGATGCTCAGATGCTTTCTTTCCTCATTAAATACCTGTGTACACTTGTGTACATACCCATTCCTGCAGTTGCTGTAAGTTTGTGTGTCTGTCTGTCCGTCCGTCTGTCTGTCTGTCTGTCTGTCTGTCTATTTATCTATCTATAGATACATATACACACATACTTACATACATAAGTATCACACCTAATTGTTAGCTGCTTCTTCTGTTTTTTAGAAACTTGAAAAGTCATGAATGAGACTTATCTCCCTAGTATTGTAATTCACTTACTTGTAAAAAAATAAATTAAAGATTTTTTTCATTTGTCTGGAGTTTGGGAATCTATTTATTTATTCCCAGAAAACAATAAAATCTTTGACCTAGAAACATACTGTGTTGTAATGCTTGCTGCTGATAAAATTTGCACTTTAGGTTTTAACTTTTCAGTTGTATTAATCTCAGATAGTAAATCCAGGATTATCTCAAATGTATAACCTACAAATATTAAAGGTAAATGTAAGTACTCTGATTGTAGCCTTTTTAAAAAATTGCTGCCTATATAATTTTATGTCAGACACAGTATATTACATGAGTTTAATGCACTTTTGTAAACCATTGTTTCCTTGAAACTCTGGAATTTTAATGGGGCAGATATTAGTGTGAGTCTGTGTGTGTCCATTTCTTTCCAACTTTCATTCTGACCCCCCACAAGCTGCTCCTCTCTTCCTTCACATCCCTCCTCACTCTATTCCTCTTCCTCTCCATCCAACTCGGGATTACTGGTTTACACATAATCTTCTGTTCAACATCAGAGAGCAGACTTTTCAAAATCTCTGTAATCTTTCTATCTCTATGGGTTTGTCTGTGGGTTTCTCTGTGCATCTCCAGAGAGGCTGTATTGGTTGAAGCGTCTGGTATACATGCATTACATCAAAATGCTATATCTCTGAAAAATTTGTAACCAGAGAAGGAAGCCCTTGAAAAGAAAACATGTTTAATGTCCCACTCAAATAAATTTGTATATTTACTCCTAAGAACTGACTGTTCTCTCAGGAATACAAACATCATCCCATGAAATTAACTGATCCCTAAGCTGATGATTATCTTGATATGTTGCAAATTAACAGACAAACAATAAAACAGAGGAAACATTTCTTTGCATTTACAAAGACAGTCATACATTTTCTTTCCTACTAAGAGGCACTGAGAAAGACCCAGAAAAAATGCAGGCTTGCGTGTGAGTGAGATGCATACATGGATACGCACATCATAGGCTTAACAGTTTGATATGTGTAGATTTCTTTGGGCCGTAAGCCTGATCAGTACAGCCCACATTCACACAAAGTCAAAGTGGACGACAAGAAAAAATAAGAATATGTTTGCTCACGTTGACCTTCTCCACTTCAGTTATAGCGTCTTTTCTTTTCAGCTTTTAGTCCTTTCGTTGATATGTGTTACTGATCTCCTAACAAGGTGAATCAGCTCGGTCCATGGTCACCTCCATCTCATCCATCTCTCTCTCACAGTCCTCACACCCCTCTGGCCCACAGCCTCCTACTAAAACAAGTGTTGGTACATCCCCATTTCCCACTCCGACCACACTGCCATTTGGGGCCCATGCCACATCAATCATGCCATCTGGACACTGCAAGAGCCCACTGACGGAGTAGAGACCTCCCCCAGGTACAACCTCATCATAGGATGGGGCGTGAGTGGCGGCTCTTGCTTCCTCCAAATGTAGTCTCTGTCTGCGACGAAGTTCAATGATGGTCTTTGTGTAGGAGTTGAGTGTGACCACAGCTGCCCCCATACAGCAACTGAAGGAGACCCAGGCAAGACTAGAAACAGATAATTTAGAACAGTTAGGAGACGAGAAAATGTAAATTGTTTAGATTTAAAGCACACGGAGGAATATTAACTCTTGAACAAGGCTTGAATGCTGTTTGCCACCTACGCAAATGACCAGCCATAGTCCCAGGACTGAGGCCTCCAGTCCTTGGGGCCCACAATGACTGTCATCTGAAACACTGTGGTGTACATCATATGTGCCACCATCCCAAGAAGACCTGCATGGGAGATGAAACAAAATTAGTAAACAAAAACCTGGAAGCTCATATATTTGGCTGGAGAGGAAGGTTATAATATTTAATTTAAAGAGAAAGAAAGAGAGAAACTAGTCTAAAACTAAGCAATACACTGGCCCTCACCTGATAGCACAGTGCAGATAGCTGCATAGGCATTGATTTTGAGAGAGTGCATCTCTTTATGGGAACACAAGACTTCCAACCACATCAGTAGGAAGCCCATCCCCAGCAGACCAATGTATGTAAACTCAGAAATAACTGACAGCCAGAGCACACCTGCAACATGTCAACAAGAAGATGAGTACACTGGAATTAACTAACCTTACATTAAATTGCAATGTGTAGATGATAAAACAGGAGAATGTTAATTACTTCACAACTCACCTTGTGTTTCTCCTGGAGTTAAGTCTATGAAGCTGCGACATTTCTCCCCTGCCCAAAAAATGCCAAGATTTAAGGATGTAATTTTGCACTTGAAGATGTAAAACATCAGTTTTTGTGAACAATCATTGTCAGTAGGTTTAAACCAAAAAGCAACCAAAGATGAGCTAGTACTGTGATCTATCCTAAGTGTGCCTCTTACCATCACTGTGTTTTTCACAGCTTTCCCAGAAGCCAGTGTGGAAGTATCTAAAAGCAAACTTGTCTTCCCCCGTCTCCCATATGTAGTGGACAGCATTGGCCAGCTGCCTTTGTCTAATCTTAGCCAGCTCCTCTCTCCTTGCCGGAGACAGTGTGCGGTTGTACGGGTTTTGAGTGGGACTCTCTGAGAGGATGACAGTGAGAAAAGTGGTTTTGAGGTTCAGTTCTGCACCTTCTTATCCTTCATTTGGTTAAATTAGTTGGTGTTAAGAGCATAATCCAGCATTCACTAGGTGGAGGTTCTGTCTCCATAATGTTTCTCACAGAAGGGATATGATGCAAACATTAAAAAAATATAGTGGTGTGTGTGTATCTGGCAGCAGCATTAATGACTGTTCAACTCTTAAGAAAATAAAGAAGCTCAAAAGACATCTGTTGGCAAGCAGATGCATGAAAACATGTATTACATATTCTGTTGTTAGTAAGCAAACATAAATGTCAAAACCCCATTCTGGGGAATTAAGGGGTAAAAGTTGAGTATGTGTTTTAGAAAGATAAAGGTTAATAGTTAAATGCAATTGTGTAATCTCTCCGTAATTTGCCAGTAATTGTTGCCTCAAAAGCAACAATAACCTGAGTACATGTAGCCTTGTCAGTGCACACATTGAGGTGACAAACATTTATTTCTCAGGTTCAGAAGCATTAAGGAGAGTTAAATCCATCACTGTACAAAGTAAAATGAAATATTTCTGTGCAAGTCCACAAAGTGTGTCAAAGTCGATTGTTTTATGCAATAAGAGCTGATAATCTCTATGTGGATTAAGCATATCTGTTGAGGAAATAAAAACCATAGAGCAGTCACTGTGTCAACTTCCAATAAACCTTCAGAAGCAACCTCACACACCACAGATTAATACTAAGCCATAATTAAGTCCATTGTTGACCTAAGGTATATGGAAAAAAGAGATTAAAAAAGGCACAATTACTATCTAACATTTCAGTATCAAAAAGCCTCATCCAATTTCTTGTTCAAGCCAGTACTGCAAACTCAGTGACAACAATCTCAGTGTGCCAGAAGAAGAGTTTTGAATTTTCTAGATATTATTTTAAGCTGTGATATGAGAATTTGGGTTCACAGAGCCTCAAAACACATCTAAGCATGTAATTTCAATCATAGACCTTAATTAAAAAAAGACAACAAAAAAAAACTTTAAAAAAGTCCACTTACTAGATTGTTAGATTTTTGTAGAGCTTTCTTTTTCAGCAGATGGAGTTTGGCCAGTGAACAAACTCCATCTGCTTTACATGAAGCTATTCACTGAACACTGAAAACCAGTTGAAAACTCCAGAAAAAGTTGGGAGCTAAAATAGTTTTGACAAATCACTCTTATTGTCTATTGTCTACAATGATATAGATACCTACATAAATGTTATTCCACTGCAGTGTGATGATTTAGCAGTTGCACAGACCACTGCAATAAAAAGAAACAATATCTTTATCTTACAGAGAGTATCTGTGTAAAGCCTTTGGCTATGATTAGTGCAATTTTGGCTGTTCCCATCTATTTTCCCCAGGGGGTCGCCACCGCAGATTAATCAACATTGGTTTTTTGGCAGAGGCTTTATGCAGGATGCCCTGCATAATGCAACCTGCCAATGTGGGCGGGGCTTTGCATTCCCACCTAGATTTGAACCAGGGATCTTTCACTTGTAAGGCAGATGTGTAATCCACTACACTATGACTGATGATACCTCATTACTTACAGTGTTTCAACATGCAAATAATACAAGGCTTTTACAAAAACCTACTGCCAAGACAACATAACAAATGTTTGCACAAGAAAGAATGAATCCAAGAACTTTTGCTGTTACAAGCAAATTGTGACGTCCCTGTGAGCATGTTGCAACAGACACTGGGATTAGTCACCAGCATATTTTCCCAACTTCACTGCAGTCATTTTTTAGAAGAAAACAACAGAACTGATTTTCTGCTTTTTCTTTAGGCCAAGTCAAAACTTTATTTTTTGAAACGCTCCTCTTCACTAGTGTGAAGCATATGTATTTGCACTTTATTTGAGTTTCCACACAACTTTATACTTCTTTGTAAATTTCAAAGGAAAATATTGTGTAACACTGAAGTGCTGCTTACATCTTAACGCATTAGTAATACTATATAGTATGCTGACGTAAGATAAAGTAAAATAAGTAAAATGAAAGTAAAATACTTAACTTGTAACTGAGTATTTTTAAGGTTGTGGTATTGCGACTTCTATTAAAATAAAGGATGCAAATACTTCTTGTTGTATTACTTTTATCATCTTATACATTATTATGCATACTTGCCTCCTTTTAGTTATTATAAGTTAAAAAAATGACCTTTAAAACTTTTTTAAAAACTCTTTGTAGCATGGCTCTTTTTGGCATTTTAACTAAGCATCTTGCTTAATTTAAAGTTTACTTAAACAATTTAAAGTTTGTTATTGAAGTACACTATGCCTGTATAATGAAATACTTTGATAATGCACAAAACAAAAAAATCAGAAGCATGAACAGGGAGGTGCACCTCTATAGCAAAGATAAACAATGAAATACAAAACTGGTTTTGATATTGGGAATTTCCTACCTGTGGTGTAAGGCTCACTATTGTTCTGACCACAGTTCTTCATTTTGACAGGCGACAGACAGAGGGGCTTGACCACCTTGTGAGTGCCCTCACACCAGTAGGAGGTGCAGAGAGCAAGGATGGAGAGGGCCAGAGCCAAAGTAGTCAAGGTCAGGGAGAGCAGGGAGCGAGAGCGACGTGACATACGCTCCAGCATGGCCCCACAGCAGAAGAAGGAGGCACAGTGAGGTTTGACAGAGAGGGGGTGTGGGTGAAAGTAAGGCAAAGAGGGGGCAGAGGGGGACACTGCACTCGGGAATAGCCGGACAGAGGGTTTGACTGCAGTCACAGATGGAGATGAGGGAGTGGGACAGATGCTTTGGGGGGGGGTTTAAGAGGTTATGAGCTGCCAGGTTTAAATGGAAAATAAATATATATGTGATGTAACAGTAAAGACAGAAGATAACAAAACAGCTAAGAAACGATACTGTAATGTCAGTGTGATTAACAGAAAGGAAGATAAAGGGAATGAGAGGACAGGGTGCAGGACAAGATGCTCTGAAGTCAATACACGTGGGAAAGATGGACAGAAGGAACAAAAAAATGAACAAGAGGGGATTTAGGTGGAATATTTGGGCAGATTGGGAGAGAACACTGGGATGAAAGGATTTTACAGTTTGTTGCCTTGACAACTTCAGTGTGACCTGCTACTGATGCCTGTGGGAATGGATATGGACATGCATTCCCTGACCTCAGCAACTGTAGATCTTTTTTTAAGTATTAGATCAGTGCAACTGTAATAAAAAAACATTCACAAATACTAAAATGTGTTGATAAAACTTGTATATCTAAACAGGAGACCCAAGACATTGCTAAATCAAATGTACTAATTTGCAAGAAAGAAAAATGAAATTGTGAAATCTAACTTTGTTGAATGTCGCTTAAGCCACTGCCTGGGGTCATATAAGCCCTCCAGCTGTTTAAAGGGAGTTTATGGAAGGCTAAGTGATGTGTTCTTTCCTGTGACCCAGGCTAACATCTTTATGCTTCCTGATTAACACGCTCAGGTCTGAGCCTGCCACTCGTTATGAACTCTGGGCCTTAAGTGGGAAACAAAATAGAGGGGAGCAAAACACTAGATTACTTTTTTGATGAAATTATGGATAAGCCACAGATCTAAATGAAATTTTACAAATAATCCCTAGAAATCTGCTTTAATCTGTTTGTTAGGTGTGTTTTAGTGTGAAGTACACTCTGACCATGAATGCTGTCACTCTTTCTCATGCACTCTCCCCTTGTCAGCTCACAGCCCCTGAAACATAACATAAAACAGGTTAAACCAGGTGAATCTAACACATCGCTCATCCACAATCCCATAGTGATTTCTGTCATCTACACCACTGACAATAAAAAATCCACTGGTATAATATGCCATGAAACAACCATGAAAGTATTACTGTGGCAGTTCCACTCTGTGATCAACAGAGGCCAGAAAATATAGGCTTTCCTAAATTTCCGCAATACGTTCCCTCTGAGATGCACATTATGTACCTTCAGCGATGCAATGCTATGCAAATGTTTGAGGCACAGTAGTTGTTCAGATTATTTCTCAGTATGCAACACAACCAGAGACATCTAACTGTTCCCAAATTCATTCAGCATGAAACAGCTAGCCCACTAAGTACCTCTCCAAATATTTATATTTTTTAAACGCTAAATCAGAACCTACATTAATTTTGAAAGTACTTTTCTTTTATTCCTTAGAAATTTTGCAGAGTAGTTTAGGTGAATGGTTTTTAAAAGACTCAGACTATGTTTATTTCCATATATTACTGAAACACTGGATACTCGAACCATGAACTGTAGACCTGATAGAATTTCTGCTTCTTATGTAAAGCATAGAGGCAGCTTAGTCTTTTTTATTATCATAATTTTTAAGCATGTAAAGCAAATTTCCTGTAAACGAATAACATTACTCTTCAGTCATGGCTTTGTGATCAAGATAACATGAATTATGTGATCAATAAACTTAGTGTACAGAACATGTTCAGCTCATGTTAATCTACTCAAAGTTTTGCTGAATTAAAAACAATTGCTTTAATCTTACAAAAAATGGATGTGTTTAATATAAACAGAATACAGTTTTTCTCTTGACAAATACTAAACTTATTAGAAACGTTAACACCATTTTTTTCCATTTTACCTGCATTGATATTTGACTTCTCTATTACATCTGTGAAGCTCCACGTAAAGTCAACATACAGAATATTTTGGTTGTTTTTACGACAGTAATAATTTTCAGTCTGTATTTGTCTGACTCAATGTATAACCTTCCAGTTTGGTCATTTTTTGCAGCCATCAATCCAAAGTCAGCGATTCCATTCTCCATCATGAAAGGAAAAAGCAAAAGAATCCTTACATGTAAGAAGCTGATCAAGCCACTCTTCAGTATTTTGTTTCTTTAAAAAAATGACTTAAACCATCTATAATCCACAAATCATTTGCCATTTATTTTAAAATAGGTACTTGCTAAATACCTTTTTCCTTGTGTCCTGTAGTTTATGTCCATCATGAACTACCATGGCAAAATATATTTCAGCTCCCACTTCACTTCTCATCTTTATTTCAACTGCTCCATCTTGAAAATACTTCGTGTTCCTACCCTTTTCACCTTTTCTCTGCAGGTCAGTTTTCCTCCTCCAACATGAGCATCAGTGGCCCTTACCTCTCCGACTGCACTCCCTGTTGTAAGCCTCCTCCGATGCAGATGCAAACTGATGGAGTGACTGTGTGTCTGACTCCAAGCCGCTCTACTCTCTTTACTGTCTTTCTTGGGAATTTATGTCACAAACCCATCCTGCATCATGTAATCCCTCTAAGTCCATCTGTTACTGTAGTGCCCCCTCTCTTCCTATATCTGTCCCTATTCACTGGTGGCCTCTGCTAAACCTCCCCAAACTTTCATTGGTTAACTTCCACTACATTACAGCTTTTTGTACTCTATATTACTTTATATGCTTTCACCAGTCAGCATCAGCACTGTGCAAAGCCAAACCCTGAGTGTACTGTTTTCATTGTTTATTTTGAATGCCATATATGATATCTTAAAAAAAAATGTACAAAGAGCTTTACATTGTCACAATAATTTATTTACAGTGTATGTACATAAAAACTGAAAGACAGAAAATGGCAATGGAGAACAACAACATTGTGTTGTCATGTTTGTGAGGGTGCATTTAAGAAGAATGGGAATTGTGGAGAAAATGTAGCAACAGGAAGCAGTTAACCCCAGGCTTGAGATTTACAGTAATGTAGAACCAGTTTGCCATCACTGCCAAAACACTGAAAGAGGAACAAAGAGAGAGAAGAAAAGACATGAATTCAAATGAATTAAACAATGACACACACACACACACACACGAGTGATCTGTCAAAATCCCAAATTACACCAAACAAAATTCATGTGAACAGTTCTTATGACCTCAAAAATATATATTTTTTTTAACTAGATTTTGATCTGTCATTGACAGCAGAATGGTGATCAACTGACCACTGTGGAGTTTAGTTTTTAACAAATAACAGTGAAAACCTTAATCAGTGGCCCAGGATTTAGATTGTGTCACACAAAGCTTCTCTCTTATTGCCCCCTCTACTGGTAAAACCGCCACATGACCTGTCCAGTGACGCAGGCTTAACTGACAAGACAGTCAGTTTTAGGACAGTGACAGATTTATAAAAAAAATTGCCTCCGTACACCACCACAGTGGATTTTACGTCAAACAACATTTGATTGAAGTGCAGGCTTTCAGTTTTAATTCAAGGAGTTTGAGAAAAAAAAAATTGCACCAATTAGGAATTATGGCCATTTTTACACATCTTCTTTCAAGATTCAAGAGCTTTATCGTCATTTCAACCATATATAGCTGACACAGAACATAGTGAAATGAAATAGCATTTCTCCAGGACCTGGTGCAACATATAAGCATATGACATATGACAGAAGGTATCAATATGACAGAGCTAGGACTAGGGGTTTTTTTTGTTTCTTTTTCCCCACAGTTTAAAATTTAAAAGATTTAAAAAGTAAATAAATAAATAAAGTGCAACATGTGCAACAGTTGCAAACAATGCAAAAAACACCCTAATTTTGTAACATAGTACAAAGTCCAACATTGTAGAAAACAGTACACAAGAATGGCAATGAAAAAGACAACAGAAGAACAAGACAATAGCGCCGAAAGAAAAAAAGTGATGTGCGGTAGCAGCGTTTGAGGTAGTGCAGATTGTGTGTGTGTGTGTGTGTGTGTGTGTGAGAGATTTATAGTGTTATGCTGTCCTGGGTTTGTGTGTGTGGGTGAGTGTGAGGGGGACTTTTGTGTAGTACAGTCCTGGGTTATTGAGGAGCCTGATGGCTTGAGGGAAGAAACTGTTATACAGTCTGGTTGTGAGGGCCGAATGCACCGGTACCTCTTCCTGGATGGCAGGAGGGTGAAGAGTGTGTGTGAGGGGTGTGTGCACAATGCTGTAAGCCTTGCGGATGCAGCGTGTGGTGTAAATGTCTAATACAGAGGGAAGA
Organism: Etroplus canarensis; assembly: GCA_015106775.1. Taxonomy (NCBI): domain Eukaryota; kingdom Metazoa; phylum Chordata; class Actinopteri; order Cichliformes; family Cichlidae; genus Etroplus; species Etroplus canarensis. The sequence continues at coordinate 16,269 of VUQH01075232.1, forward strand.
CAGACACTGATGATCTTTTCAGCTGTCCTCACTATCCGCTGAAGGGTCTTGCGATCCGAGACGGTGCAGTTCCCAAACCAGGCAGTGATGCAGCTGCTCAGGATGCTCTCGATGGTCCCTCTGTAGAACATAGTCAGAATGGGGGGGGGGGAGATGGGCTTTCCTCAGCCTCCTCAGGAAGTAGAGGCGCTGTTGGGCTTTCCTGGTGATTGAGCTCGTGTTGAGTGACCAGG
>VUQH01075249.1:0-12751 GCA_015106775.1 Etroplus canarensis
TCCGTCCTCAACATTCTTTGTCCAATATATTCACTATTCCTCCTCTGAACATGTCCAAACCATCTCAGCCTTGCCTCTCTAACTTTGTCTCCAAACTTCTCAGCCTGAGCTGTCCCTCTGATGTACTCATTTCTAATCCTGTCCATCCTGGTCACTCCCAGGGAAAATCTCAACATCTTCAATTCTGCCACCTCCAGCTCTGCCTTCCTGTCTTTTTGTCAGTGCCACTGTCTCCAAACCATACATCATAGCAGGTCTCACTACCATCTTGTAAACCTTCCCTTTCACTCCTGCTGCTATCCTTCTGTCCTCTCACCTCTCTTTTGTTCTGTCCATTGCTTTGGATGGTTGACCCCAAGTATTTAAACTCATCCACCTTCACCACCTCTACTCCTTGCATCTTCACCGTTCCACCTGCCTCCCTCTCATTCACACACATGTACTCTGTCTTGCGTCTACTGACTTTCATTCCTCTTCTCTCCAGTGCATACCTCCACCTCTCCAGGCTCTCTTCCACCTACTCTCACTACAGATCTCAATGTCGTCTGTGAACGTTTATCTCCACTGTAATTCCTATCAGTGCCACCCCTGCCCCCCCTTTAGAGCGCTGCTTTAAAGGTGGCTACACAAAGAGATTTTTGCTCTTTTTTGTGGATTACTTATCAAAACACTGTGTTCTATTGTTTTTCGAAACTGTGAAAGAAGTAAAGCGTGTAAGTAAAGAAAAGATCACAGATGTAGGCTAGCCACCCTATGTGTGCCCATAATAAATACTTCCTCAGCAGTGGTGCGATGGGAGTTGAACTCGAAGCTGCTGACCAATCAGATGGAGGCTGTGCAGTCATCCCAGCAGCAGCATCAGTGTGTGTCTGTGAGTGTGTGGCAGCTTAAAACGGGGAATCTGGACACCCTCTCTGAACAGAATAGGACCCTCTGCAGGCAGGCCGTGTTTTTCTTTTTCTTTTTTACCCCTCTCAATGTGTTTTTTTACCAAATGGAAGCAGAAGTGTTGAACCCCCAGATGATGGCAGACGTCAATGGCAACAATAAAATCACGAGCGCGGAGCTCGAGGTGTTAAAGCTTCAGGAATTGGTGCGAAAACTGGAGAAGCAAAACGAACAATTGCGGACTCGGGCGAACGCCGTAAACAATTGCTCCGTCGGCCCCCGTCTTCAGACCCCGCTGTCGTGTCTGCGCGGGGGCACGGCGTGCGCGAGTGACAATTTCTCCACCAAATGTGACATTTGCGGTCCGACGCAGCCGCACGCGTGTGTCCCCGCAGCCGGAGCTTCAGCGGAGGAGCCTTTCGCCTATTTTCAGCCGAGCTCGGCGTCTCCTGATGCCGCCGTGGAGGACAGCGGCGCCGCTGGAGCCGCGACTGTTTTGGATGAGGTGGATATTTTGGACCTCAGCGCCGTGCTCCCCGTCGGAGAGCCTGATAGCTGGTAACTATTCGGCTCACGTCTGCGCACTCATTGTTTTTATGAATCTACAATGAAAATCAGCGTCCCTGAGAGATGCTTCACAGGCCACAGAACTGTCAGCTGCCCATAGTTGTGAGACTGGGTGTAATGTGTCCTCTTATTGATTGCATTGGACTTGCGAACACTGGCAAGAACAAAACCAGATTTGGGCATCCCGGCATGCACTGTGCGTGCAGCAAAGGTATCTGTTCAGAGTAGGCAGCGCTGGGATGAAATTAGAAACAATGACCCCCTTCAGCCTGTGATCAAACAGCTTTGTGTGTCGTATTCAGCCCTAGGCTGAACTAGTTTGAAGAGCAGGCTGTAGACTTAGGTATCTGACTGCTAAACGGTCTCCAGCTTCATGTGTTTGGTGTGATGATGTGGAAAATGTAGCACACATCTGAATGTAGCACTGAGGGGATCTAGAGTTCAGCCACTGTGTCGGTGTAGCTTTACTACATTTAACACAGCCCATTAACCAAGTCACTGTAACACTGTGGCCTAGTTGTCGAAAAAGGTCAGTTCTGCCTGGGTAGTTTTCTTTTACTTGGATATAGAGGTGGCATAACTTTTAGTTACAATTTAGGACTGTTTTATTTATTATTTTAGTATTTTTTTTTAGACAAGCATAGTCACACACAGACATATATATAAATCTCTCTTTTTGGCTGAGGGATCTAGAGATGATCCATCACAATTCACAGATAAATGTAATGTGTAAGTCCAAAAAGAAGGTGGTAAGTTTGCTTGCCACTGATTGGCTATAATTGAACTGAGAATTGAGTCATATCCAGGAGAACTGTCCTAGTTCTTGACCTGCCTTAACTTAGCTTAATGTAAAAATGTGTTATATCTTTGTTTTTTGCTGAATTTATGCATAAGTTGTTGTTTGTTTTTAATTTACACTTTAAATTTTTGTTTTAAGTTATAAAAATGGCTCTTTAAACATGTTTTTGATTTTTAGAGTTAAAAAAAATCCAACTTTTTCCTACTCAGATTTTATTTTATTTTTTGATTTTGGGTCTGCTGTGTTAGTACAGTATGTCAAAATGAAAAAAAAAAACTTTAAATTTACAGAGTGAAGCTGTGATGAAAAAAGGACACCAAACAAGGCAGTGTGAACAGTTTTAATGGTGAAATACAAAGGTAAAATCAAAAGGAGTCAAAAACGGCCAATTATACCCTAGACATTATTATGCCATAAATACATTTAATGACAGCAGTTATGTATAGATGACAGAGGAGCACTCTCAAGCACTCATTCTATGAACAGTTCTTGTCAAAATGGAAACGTCCTCGTAAAACGACAAATGTGACCTTGAGCACAGTTTGAGTGAAGACCCATTAGGTAGTGATGGTTTGCTTTTTCTTGATATATTGATTGATAATTTATTGTACAAAGTGACAATAAAATGTATCAAAATGTAAACTGACTAAATGTTGCACCGTAATGAGTATCTACCACCCATAGTAAGAAACTCATGCTCATTCACATCCTGCACATCACTGGAGTGGATAAAGCTGTCAGCGATCTTGGTCTTATTTTACACTGTTAGTTCCACGGCTTATGTCGTTGCCATTTTGCAGAAACCTTTAGGGTATATTGGTATTTGGATTTTCTAAAAATCACACAGCCACAGTGGCCTTACTTGGCTGGGAAATAGTAGCTGAGATACATTGTGGCTGTAAAGCACACTCTTCGTAATGTCAGGCTCCTATTTTTTATTTTGATCTCTAGCTCCTATTTTTTTTTATTGTTCTGTGAATACAGAGCAGCCCTGAGCTAATATCATCAAAGACTGCCTGTATATGCGACCGGACCTAACTATTTGTTGTGCTGTGTGTCCCAGGCTGTATGTGAGTCCCAAAGCTAAGCTGCAGGGTGAGAGCATCCTCAGCCCTCTCCAGTGGTGCAGGCAGGTACTGGACCACCCAGGGCCTGAGGTGGAGCTTGCTAAGATGACCCTCTGTCACAGACTGGACCAAGGTACTGTGTACTTACCGCCCAGATTAAGAGCCTTCATCTGTGGCCACATCTGTCTCATTGGCTGCTGACACGTGATCATAAGCTGAAACACACTTCACACAAAATGTATCCATGTGCCACAGAATTTCTGCTGCAGTGTGTGAACCGTGGGAGGTTTTCACTGTGCAAAGCGCAACTGTTTGAACATTTAACTCTCTCTTTGATGTTGTGAGTTTTACTTCACCGTCTGTTACCAGAGAGTGGTTATTTCTGGGATATGGAGTTGGATGGCCTCACAGTTACAGTTTGTCCAGAAAGTATTAAAGACCTCTTATCTGTACATTTAAAAAAACTCCACTTGAAGTTGTGTTGCTGAATGGCTTAACACTTTTAACTGCAAAATAGTGTAGAAGATACTATAAAACTATGGTCAAATTTTCATCATTACATTCCCTCACCCATAACTGGTTCCATATTATTGGAATTTAAAAGGACTATTTTTGAAAAAATATGATTTAAGTGATGACATTTTCTTTTTTAAACTCAAATCCAGTTTAAAATAAATTAAAGGCTACTGTAGCCTGCCCAAAAAACATTCACGAGTAATTTGTAATGTGACTCACTGCAGACAGATTTGCCATTTTCACATACAAGATAATTACAAGAATTACCTATGAAAATATTACAGGCGTTATGCTGTATCTGATCATTTATAAAGGACAACTTTCAGCAGATTCAAGTTGCCCCCCTAATTTTGATCACATTTTGAGTATATTCTAACAGCTGCATGAAACACATTAAAACATATGTTTTTCTCTTATGTGGTTTATGATCACAACAGTTTAATGATTGTCTGCGATTGTCCACAAACAAGAAATCTGCTATTTCAGTAATTACTTATGCTGCGAAACATCTGAATGGATCACATGTTTTTTCAGCCTAGGTTGTCCTCAGAGGTTGCAAAAGTACACACATTCTTTACTCAAGCAGAAGTACAGATACTTGTGTTAAAAAAGATTGTGATGGAAGGTGAAGTACTTATCAATTTCTCTAGTCAGGTAAAAGTGAAAAAGTACAGCTTCTCAAATGTATAAAAGTAAAAAGTTGCTTTTCGAAGGGCATTTCTACCAGCTATCTTTGAGCAAAGCTAACTGAACATCATGACACAAATTAAGATAATATAAAATATTATTAATACAAGGGAATAGGAACTTTAGTTCAGCTTCTGTTATTCATTCTAATGAATGTAATAAATAAAAAAACAAAGTGCATTAAATAAAACGTCCATTTGCTGTTGTAGCACCCAAAGAGAAAATGAGTATAGTGCTATAATTAATGTATAATGAATATGTTTGTTGAGGTATTGTTCCCTCCATTTGGGTTCAAATCAGTTTGATGTCGAGAAGGTGCACAGTGACGTGAAATAATCAGTAACTCCCCTCAGATGCGTTAAACCTGAAGTAACAAGCCTGTTTTGAAAATGTAAGGAGTTGAAGGCAGAGATATTTGTGTTAAAATGTAGGGAGTACAAGTTGTAAGGAAAATAAGTCCAGAAACCAAACAACTCTACTCAAGTACAGTAATGAAGTATTTGTACTTCATTACTTACCACCTCTAGTTGTCATAGCTTGTGAGGATATATCCATATTGATGACAACTGTGATAGAAAAAAAAAAACAGAAAAACAGTATAATATTAAAAGTCTTATATTAATGAAAATATCTGACACAAGTGCAGTTATGGTTACACATTTGTTTTCCATTCCTTTTCATTAACAGCCTTTGAGTAACTGCTGCTTGTATCCTGCAGCCTGAGCTTATCTCCACTCTTTATGACGCATTAATGTAAGGTGACTACGACTAACAGTATTCACCTTTCTGTGACTACAGTTACTTCTCACATAACTGGAGAAAACACTCTAATTTCAACTATGCCGTTTACTTAGGTGTAGTTATGCTGTTGTCGCTTTGTTGAATGGAGCAGTAGAGACAGGTGAACAGTTAAGGACCTAATTTTTTGTTTAATTGCCAGTTTGTTGTCTGGTAGCTGCAACTCTGCAGATACTCTGAGCTAACCCTAACAGCTCAGTTAAGCTACCCCACTGCATCTACAGATAGTGGCTGACCTGATTGAGTCACGTATAATTTCTGTATTTGTTCATACTGGTTTAGCAAAGTCACTAAAAATAAAAGTTATGGATCATTTTGATAGTCTTTTTTCTTATCATATTACTTGCCATATTTATTATTAGGAATTGTTTGGACACACTCTTGAAGTGAAACCCTGACATTGTTATGCTGTAGTTACTGCCAGTAATATTCTTGCAGAGAATGGCAGTGTATTTTATCCAATGCATTACTGGTGTCGGGATTTTACTTTTATTTCAACCAGTCACAGTTTCTGTACTCATTTATCTTCATAGTTTCTGTTTTTCTAACTGCTGCATAACTTGCACTCATGACAGACCAATACATGGTCTTTGCATGCTATAATATCTGTTTTTCTAAGCATATTCCCACTAACTGGGACAAGGGCTTCATTGACAGTTCACAAATGATAATATGACACGTACATGAACTAACCTAAATCCCTAATCATTATGAATATTGTACTTGCGTGCTACCAACACATGTTTGCTGCTGGACCCAGTTTTGGATCTGATGCTCTACAGTTTCCACTCTCATACATGGAGATATGGTTACCATAGAAACCATGCTTACATTAAATGTGTTTTTTGAGGTATAGTCACACAGCACTTGCTGCACCAAGAGCCTTTACAAGAGATTCTTGTACAGAAAGCTCATACTTTCCTATCTGTATGCTAGTGATGTGTGTGCTTTGGTTTTAATATTCTAAAGAATTTCCTGTGATGAAATATTTGCATATTAATAGTGTGTTGTGTCCAGGCTGTCACCTGATAGTGCAGATTTGTTTAATTCCTGTTTTGATGTTCATTGGTGTGTGTGCGATTGAAAGTCTTCTTCTTCCTTTAAAGCTGTATTCAGTGAAGGTTGGCGCTCCTCCTCTGGGTCATGAATACTTCCTTGTTTTTAAGATCCAGCAGCCGTTGTTTGTGTAACTTGCTGTGAATGCTAGTTTTTATCCAGTATCCAGTTTGAGCCTAATTGTATCAGGAGTGCCAAAAGCTCCACTTTGTCAGGTGTGAGCCTCTGTGACTACCAATCAGTGGGGGTAAACACACTGAATACACATTATGCAACCAAGCTGAATTAACTCAGTCCTAGATGGCATTAATTAGTGAAAAATAATAGTATCATTCTCCAAAAAGACATACCCTAAAACTAAAGCTTTATAGTAGCATTTAGCAGTAATTTACAGAGTTAACAGTAAAGGATCTGGGAATACAATATCAGTACTTCCCATAAAGCTCTTAATTATCAACAATAAAGTGCATATTATGGTAGTGTTGTACCATGAACTTAATACAGTAGGAACATTGACATTTAAGGGATATAAATGAACCTCCTACACCCCAAACTAGTACATAGTAAATCTGATTCTCATTTTGGAAATGGGTTGTAGCCTACATCCACAATCCCTGCTTATCCTGAGAACTGTCCAAAAAATATCTGTGGTTTAGCCCAGTAAGCCGCAGTGGTAAGCTAACCCTCGTCTTACTGTAGGAGCCCAAACATTTACAACATCAATACTGATCTGCTAGAAGCAGATTAACATTTGGCCAGTGTGTTAAAATATATAATCGATGTACTGAATGGTTGTGTTACATGCTAAAGCAGTCAGACTAACATGATCTTCCCTACAATCCTGTCTCTAGCAAAGCGGTGGCGAGGAGTGTCCTCCGTCCGTCCATACAGCTGCATAGAGGGGCTCTCCACCCTCAGCTGCCCCATCCTGCCTTACACTAAACCTGCTGCACTAACTGAGTCCTCAGGTAACACAAATACATGGGTATTTTGTGCTAACCACGTAACAGTCACTCAAGTCACAGCTACAAATCACCAAACACACTAATCTGTTTAGTGGTGAGTTCCAGTATTTGAAATAGTTTGAATGAAACTGAGTTTATTTCATTCATTCATTCATGAATGAATGAACATAAAACATAATAACTAAAATGAAGCATCATTTTTAAGGCAAATTGGTTCTTAAATTTCTTAAAATCTTATTTGTAACCATGCTGTCAGATTTGCTATATGTATGGAGTACCAGTTTGTTGGTGGGTTCACCACTTTGCCTCAAACTATTAAAAAAACTCAAAAATTGTTTAATTTGAAGACTGTGTACCGACAGACCCCTGAAGGATGAATCCTCGGGACTTTTAATTTTTTTCTTTGGTACCATTAGCATTAAAATGATATCATCCTTTACAAACTGAAGGGTGTACTATGAAGTAAGATCAAAGGGATAGTGAGATACACTACATGGACAAAAGTATTGGGTCACACCTCTTAATCACTCATTTAGGTGTTTCATTCAGTCTCATTGTCACGGGTGTATAAAATTAAGCACCTAGTCATGCAGTCTGCCTTTACAAACATTTTTAAAAGAATAGGTCATTCTAAAGAGCTCACTAAATTGAAGCAGGGTACTATAATAGGATGCCACCTTTGCAACAAGTCAGTTGGTGAAATTTCTTCCCTTCTAGATATTTCATAATCAACTGCAAGTGGTATTATTGCAAAGTGGAAGCATTTAGGAACCACAGCAACTCAGCCACGAAGTGGCAGATCATGTAAAGTTACATGAGTCCAAAACCTCCTCTGGATTTTACCATCAACACAAAAACTCGTGTGCTGGGAGCTTCATGAGCAGCTTAAGCCTTATATCACCAAGCACAATGCCAAGCGTCAGATAGAGTGGTGTAAAACACACTGCCACTCAACTTTAGAGCAGTGGAAACTTAAAATGATGACTCATGCTTCTATGTGTGGCAGTCTGACCGAGTAGTCTGGGTTTGGCAAATGCCAGGAAAACATTACCTGCCTGACTGCATTGTGCCAACTGTAGAGTTTGGTGGAGGAGGGCTTGTTTTTCTGGACTGGCTTGAGCCCCTTTGTCCCACTGGAGGGAAGTATTTATGCTTCAGCTTACCAAGACATTTTGGACAGTTCTGTGCTAGGAAGCAAGGTCCATAAAGACATGGCTGGATGAGCCTGGTATAAGAGAACTTGAATGGCCCACAAAGAGCCCTGACCTCAACCCCATCCAACATATTTGGGATGAACTACAATGAAGACTGCGAGCCAGGCCCTCTCATCCAACATCAGTGTATGACCTCATCAATGCCCTTCTGGATGAATGGACAAAAATTCCCACAGACACACTCTGAAACCTTGTAGAAAGCCTTTCCAGAAGAGCGGAAGCAGTTATAGTTGCAAAGGAGCAGGGGGACCAACTGTATATGCCTATGAATTTAGGGTGGGATGTCATAATGTTAGGTGTAGGTGTAATGTGTAGGTGGTCCGATACTTGTGTCCACATAGTGTATGTTAAGGTTAAAGTCAGAGATTTCAGTGTCATAATGGTAATTTTGTACCTGGCTAGATCAGCATGGGAAATTTTGCTCAACACATAACTTGGTCCAGAGCAGGTTATGTTCAGAATTTTTAATTCACGAGATAAACAACTTTCTTCCCACACTGTATTTCTTCATCGAGCTCTGTCACCTGTTCTGCTGTTCTACTTGGAATGTGGAAAACAAGTGTGGTTTGTTTGCCTCTGAACATTTCTTTTTTTTTTTTTTACACAGTTTTTTCCTCCTTGTGTTAAAACTCAAACCTCAGATGCCCTAATGCCAAAATAACAAATACATAACACAAAAGAAAATGACAAAAATGTCCACAGAATGTGAAAATGAAGGCCAGGTAAATTACGTTTTTGGAATTGGCAACATATAAAGCGTTTTTAATCTTTAGACCCAGTATTCTTGTTTGCTCAAATTATAGTCCTCTCTTTTGACCTCATAGCTGTTGTTTCATGTTGCAGCCAAAAAACAACATAGAGCCAAAAACATCTGTTGCTTCCAAAATACTTTTGGAACTCGATGTGTAAACATAACCCAGATTCTTAAACAACCTGCTACTTGGGCTTTAAAATCAGATTACAGCAAATTGCAGGGAAGAGATTATAAGGTCATACCCTCAAACAGATGGAGGCAAGCAATCTCACACTTCACCAGAAGATGGCTCCTTCTGTTCTTTCATCCATATTTTATATTCACACAAATATCAGAGAGTGCATGTTAGGTTGATTTGCTTGTTCAGCTAGTCCTCAGTGATTGATTCTTCTCTCTTCGGTGCTGTGTTTTTGTCCTTCGAAGCCCCATTGCCATCATCTGGTCAGTCTTATCTTCAGCCGGGTCTCCCTCTCAGGACCAGCTGCAGCCTCAGTGACAGGGCGCCCACCTTCCTATCAAACTCTACTCTCCACAGTAAGACATCACTGACAACATGTCTCCTCTGCTCTGTCGTTAATTTCTGCAGTTTCATCAGGTGTGAGTCACTATCCATCTGCAGTGATTATATACACAGAGAAATTTCCATCTACTCTGTGTGTTGCATCCCTCTAGCTCATTTATTGTGTCCAGTTCTTGTCTCTAGAAAGTGAATGTTGAGATTATTGATATGTGTCCGCTGTATGTTTTTAGACGCAGGTCGTCGGCATGCAGCACTAACCCCTCAGTCTTCCCTGGACAGCGAGGTGGGTGTGTCAGAACTGGAAGATGACACAATTTCTATGAGCTACAAACTACAGGACATGACAGATGTGGAGGTCATGGCACGACTTCAGGAGGAGAGTGAGTAGACTATTTACATGTTTTATACAAAATGTATGGAAAAGTACTAGAAAGTTGAGTAAACAGTGCTACAGGTATGGATTATAGTACACTATATGGATAAAAATCCTGGGTCACACCTTTTAAGCTTTGAATTCAGGTGTTTTATTCAGTCCTTTTGCCACAGCTATTGAAAATCAAGCACCTAGCCATGCAGTCTTCCTTTATAAATGTTTGTGAAGGAATAGGTCATCCTAAAGGGTTTACTGAATTTTAGCATGGTGCAGTAATAGGATGCCACCTTTGCAACAAGTCCATTCACAGCTAACTATAAGTGGTATTAACACAAAGTGAAAGTGTTTAGGAATCACAGTAACTCAGCCATGAAGTGGCAGACCATGTAAAGTTACAGAGCAGGGTCACTATAGTAAGTGCTGAAAGAACTTCACTGGCCCACACAGAGCCCCAACCTCCACCCTACTGAAGACCTCTGGGATAAACTAGAATGAAAATTGTGAGCCAGACCTTCTCGTCCAACATCAGTGTCTGACCTCACAAATGTTTTTCTGGATGAATGGGCAAAAATTTCCACAGACACACTCCAAAACCTTGTGGAAAGCCTTTCCAGAAGAGTGAGGGCCAACTCCTTATTTATGTATATGAATTAGAATGGGATGTCATCAAAGCTCTTGTAGGTGTAATGTTTAGGTGGTTCAGTACTATTATACATATAGTTTCAGTTGGAATGGTAGTATCAGATGATGATGTTCGCGTTATCTTCTTTTTAAGTAATCATAAGGTTGGTGGTTTGATTTCTGGCTCCCAGGGCACATCAAAGTATTCTTTAGCTAAGTGTTAAATCCCAGACCTCACTAAACTGATTTATTGGAGAATATGAGGCATTTTGTAGTGCTTTGTATAACTGGTACAACTAATGATTCTTTCCTTTAAAAATTATTCTGTTGGTAATATTCTTGAATAATCATAAATCATGGAAAATGTCAATCAAAAGAAAAGTTTATTTTTGAATGTGGTTATGCATTGCCCAAATAAGAGTCAAAAAATAAACATAGCAGACTGTAGAAAACAGAAAATGTTCACATTTGAGAAGATGTAATCAATTAATTTATTTTAATTATAATAATAATCAAATAAAATAATAATCAATAATATAATAATAATCAAATTTAAAAAATCACAATATTGTATTAAATTTTCAAAATATTTAACACAGGATCCTCAAGCAGGATGGAAAAGTGTGAATTTTTGAGACTTAAATTTTTGTAATTTCTATAAAGAAATTATAGAAAAATACTGGATCTAGACTCTTGCCATTATTCTGCTTTCTAAACTCTAAAATCTTGGATTTGTACAAATAAACTGACACAATTGGAGTGTTTTTCATGGCATTTGGAGCAGGGAGCCAGCACAGCCAAAATGTTCATGAATGTGTGAGAAAGCGTGGGCCAGGCTGAGTTTGACGTCGACAAGAGCAAGGCAACAAGTATGGTGCCCAACTTACAGCCCACTCCTACACAGAGCTGCCTCTATGCCTGTACATGACAGACTGGAAAACAGCTCTGCCCCAAGTACCTTAAACTTTGCCAAATCTGGACATCCATGACCAATTACTGCACAGTCATGTCTCAAATAACCAAATATTATTTTATCTGGTAAAGGAGATATCATGAAAGTAAGTTAAATCATACCTTCTATTTTTTTTTCAACTAATTTTCAGTTTTTATTTAGATAAGATAGAAGAAGACACGGTGGGTCACAGTATTTGTATTTTTCTTCTGTCTTGGTCAGCTTAAATAAAATTGTATGTATTTAACGTGTTTGGGTTTTAGGTTAAGGGGTTTGTATGAGATAAAGTACCTCGAGGCAGTCATTGCAAATATAACAGCCCACATGTACATTGTCAGAATCTAAAAGTGTATGTGTTTCCTTAATGAACATTTACTTTTCTTTACCTAGATGTCAAATATGGTCTGAAAAATCTACAGAGAGGTCTAGAAATTTGAGTATATAAAAGTGTGACAATTTGAGAGGGAACCCTGCGCATAGTTAATTGATTAATCAACTTTGTCAAAGCAATATGTTGTATTGGCTACAAGTTAAAGACGCTGTGTAAATACTGTATTTCAACATAGTATAAATGCAGTTGGAGTGTGCATCTTCTCTAATGTAAGTTTTTTTCAAGTTAAAGAGAAAATGTGAATGTAGTAAAAGGCATTTGAATCAAATCTTTCAGTGTGATTGGATACATTCGGCATGGAGCACTTGATCATACACTGAACCGTAATAAAACAGACACCAACTGTACTTTTATGGAAATGTAAATACAGTTGTTGCCATGTGATTACAGCCACCCACAAGCTTATGGTCAGGCACGATTTGCAATCTTCTATTTCTGAATAATTTTTATCTGTCATATATGCTTTGGACTCGTGTGTGTGTGTGTGTGTGTGTGTGTGTGTGTGTGTGTGTGTGTGTGTGTGTAATTCAGAGGTACTGTTTCATGAAAAACATATTAGCTATAATTTTTTAAGTTTTGTTTG
>VUQH01075252.1:7742-24011 GCA_015106775.1 Etroplus canarensis
ATGTTAAAGTAGTATGAGGGCACAAATACGGATAGAAGGGAACGGGTCCCCTGAAGTGTCCATGTCCTGGCATTAGTTACCTGAGAGTGCTTCACTGGTTGAATGTGTCCAAATCACTAATTCTGACTCTTCAGATAATTCTTGTAAGTATGACCTTGTGTTAATATTATGCCAGAGACATGTTCTATTGGGAAAGACTCCATGTTTATGACTTTTATACACCTTGAATGTTGACAAGAATAATATTTGTGGGAAACTGGCATCAACAGGTAATTGTAATAAGTCAACAAGAGAGAGCTTAGTATAATAAACTCATACTGTATCACAGACACACTGGAATGTTCAAGCATTTTCTTCCTAAAAGAAAACTAATTAGTTTTTGTGTGTGAGATCAAAAGATAAATATGAAGAAGAGAGATCCGAGTTGAAGCTTTATTCCCTGGGATTTACGTCCAGATATGTTAAACAACACGAACACAACATATTTATTATTAAGCCACCAAAGTAATATGTATTGTCAAGACTGAAGGGTTTTGGACCCAAAAACAGACTGAATTCAGGCATAAAAGCAAACACAGGTTTATTGAAGGTATAAGGCAAGGTTGCTGGACTGGCAGGAGTGATCCGATTTGGCTAGATTGGTTTTCCACAGGGTGTGAGTTCAGATGTGTATGAGTGGGTCAGGCAGTTTCCAAAAGTCCAGATGTGGTCCAAGGTCCTGAGATGAGAGAAACAGAGGGTGACAGAGGGCAGACAGAACTAGAGCAAAACAGACTGACAACTAGTCGACACAGATTGAAGCTGGCCTGGCTTACAACTAAGCCGTAGCTACGTTCTGGTGGAGTCTTCTGGAATCTGCAGGGCTTAAATATCCAGATGATGGTTAACCAGCCACAGGTGTGCAGACTCAACTCAATACACCTAGAACTAAGCAGACTGAACCCATTCTCAAAGAGAGAGGGATAGAGAAAAGTGGGAGAGAGAGAGAAAACAAATAAATCCAAGCCCGTAAGTATTTCATGTTACCCTGGTGTGTCATATAAGACTTATTGCTGAATCATTAAGTAGTCCTGGATATTTAGATATTGGATATTCAGTTTAAACTTTCCTTTTCACCCGTGAAGACTGCATTTGTTGTTAAGACGGGCAGACTAACATGAAGACTAGAGAGCTGTTTGTGAGAGAAAAGCATGCCGTTCTGAAGCTGAGTAAAGAGGGGAAAATCCATCAGAGGTATTTCAAAAACACTGGGCACAGCCAGTACCACAACTGAGAATGTCCTGAAAGAGGAAGAAACCAAAAGAGGGAAAACTGAGCAACAGGCATCGATGCAGTTGTCCAAGGAAAACAGCAACTGATGACAACTGGTGAGAGCAGTAAAGAAAAACCTTAAAAGAACAGTCTGTAACATCATGAATAGCCTTTTGTGCATTACATATTTTTTTGTTTTATTATGTTTATATTGATTTTCTTTAGAATTTGTGTGGTGTATCATTATTATTTTTTTCTTGTATTTTGTTATCTTATGGGCTATTGTAAATTATGAACAGTAAAGTACTGTATTCTCAGAGTTTTCTGAACAACATGCTGTTGATGAGACAAAGATGAACCTCTAGCAAAGTGACGGAAAGGCCAAAGTATGAAGAAAGAAGGGATATGCTCAAGATCCGAAACATAAAAGCTCAACTGTGAAGCATGGTGGAGGCTGCGTCATGGCTTGGGTTTGCATAACTGCTTCTGGAACCAAAACAGCTGTTATAGATGATGCAACTCATGATGGTAGAAGCAGAATGAATGCAGAAGTCTACTGAAATCCATCCATGCAAATTAATCAATCAACAAATGTTATTATGGAGCAACACAATGATAAAAAATACACTGCCATCTTTACAAAGGACTTAATCAGTGGGGTAAATGAAAGGTTTTGGACTGACCAAGTCAGTCACTAGATCACAATCCAATTCAGCATGTATTCTGTCTTCTGAAACAGAGAATGAATGGAGAAACCACTCAAATTAAAAAACTTAAAGATTACAGCAGACAGTTCCCAAGAACCACACACATTTATCACAGGAGCCTTGTATAACCTTTGTGTGTAACTTTTCCTAATCCAAGTTTCAACTTTGTTTTTTTTTTTTCTCCCACTGCCCTTCTAAGGTGGACTTTGTCCATATTTAAGTGGAAAGTCTCTTATATTCTTTTATGAAAACTTAAATGGGCTACTTAGACAATAAGAACATCCATCCAGCCACCTATCCATACATACCTTATCTATTATGAACTGCTTATCTAATTCAATGACAGATGTTGGCTGGAGAATGTCTCAGCTGAATTTGGGTGAGAGGTGGGATGCATCTTGGACAAGGTCATCAATCCATTTCAGAGCTAATAGCTAGAGACAGACAACAGGGCACTCCCATAGCCACACCTATGGTCAATTTAAAATAACCAGTTGGAAGTGCCTGATGGAAGTTGACAGGAAAAACACCGAAAGGCCCCAACCAGCAAGGAGGTTTGAACCAGAAACCTGGTTTTTGTACAGTGACTGTGCTAACCACTTACCTGGGCATGGTGGACAACCATTATTGTTAATGAGGAGGACTTGCTAGAATTTGGGTGTGGAAGGAGCAGAGAATTTCTCACTGCATCTGGGACGTTCAAAAGAAAAACAATTGGATCTCATTGCAGGATCCACCAGGTAGGCAGCGATTTGACAAACACTACAGTTAAAGGTTGGTACACGTGATTTAAAATTATGATCAATCTGAGGACGTCATCAGAATGCTTTATCAATCCCACAGGGGAAATTGCTAACATTACAGGCACTCCGTTCAGTATACATATCAATAAGAAGATAGAAGTACAGTTAAGAAGTCAAGACGTATATACACAGCAGTAGACAAAGGTCCAGTTATTAAGGCAGGAGCTGTAAAGTGTAGTAGCCACAGGTAGGAGCGTCATACATGATCATAAATCATAAAGTGTGCTACTACATAATGACTTTGTTGACAGGTAACATGTGAGAAGAATCGTTTGAGAACTAGACAAAAAAGTGATACTTTTCAGACACAGCTGGAAAAAGATATGAAAAATTAAGATTAATGTGTGTTAGAGTGAGGGACATTAAAGAGGGGTTTGGAGAAGAAGATGGGGAGGGGGGTAGGAAGAGGCGAACAGGTCCACAGCGTCAAAGAGATGAGACGGGTCTTATATCTGGAAGTTTGTGTTCTTCTTTCTCATGCCCCTGTGGCACTCAGATAAACAGACCTGAACAGACATCAGAAAAGCTGGGGAAGTTTTGCTTTTTGTCAAAGCTGTTGTTGGCAGTGAATGTCCTTGCACTGCCTTTTCCCTCTGTCTGTCTACCCTGTAGTTCTGCCTGTCTTTATCAGGAGAGGTGTGAGTTTGTTGATAAAAGTTTGTATTTTGGTGGATGATGCCCTTGTGTTCTCTTTTCCCAGTGTGTCTTCATTCAGAAAGTTTTGACGTGAAAACACCCAGGTGGGCATTTAATAAAAATAGCTGGTTATTTGCACCATCATCTGTTTTTCTTCTCTCTCAGTCTCTCTGTGTATTATTCTGCCTTCCTATTTGCATCTCATTTTGCACTCACATATTTCAGTCTTTTGAATTGGTGATGACTTTGTGTCTATATCTTTGTGTCTGACTTTATCACTCCACTTGACTATCTGTCCCTTTTTTTCTCCTGATTTATGCATGGAGCTGCAGCTGCTCTCACCTGATAGCTCATCTTTTAAAGAAGTACCTCTCATCTCCTCTGAATCACACAATCTCCTCTACTATTTGTACTTGGTAGCTGGAAAAACCCTCCAGTCCCACTTTTATTTCGATTTCCAGCCCCTCATTCTTTTGGGTCGTTTGAAGGTCCCAGAATCTCATTGGGCCTCATTCACAAATGCAGAAATTTGTGCTGAAATATTGTTTTCAAGTGTTTCACTCAAAAATTTGAGAGACATTGATACTTTAATACCTAAATTTGTCCATACTCTGCAAAGAAATTGATCTGATTAAATGTTCACAAAGGATGAGTGCCAGACTGTCTTAGAAAATGTTAACACACATCTTTAAACTAAATAACTGCCAAATTTACAGTGTTCCCAAATAAAGACAATGATTTTATCACTTGCATCCTCATTTCTTGGCAATATCTTGCTTATTGATATCCATCAAATAGTTGTAGTGAGTTTCTTATACTGACCCAATAGATCAGGTGTCCTCCAAATGCTTCCTTCTTTTTGTTCTAGTGTTTCTTTCTTTCTTTCTTTAAAGTTGAGATATTTTCCAAAATGCAACAAAAGCAACGACCTATGATATTTTTATACCTTTATTTAACTGATAAAAGTAAAAGGAAATAATTTTACTTACCAAATTTGTTGTATTTTGTAAATATACAAACATTTAGAATTTGATGTCTGTAACACACTCAACAGAAGTTGGGTCCAGGGTATGTTTAATATTGTGTTCCATCACTTTACCTTTTAGTAACACTGGTTGTTTTGGAACCGAGGATATAACTTTCTTCGTTTTGCAAATGGAAATCTTGTCCATTCCTGCTTCAGCTGTTCAACAGTCATTCGTCCATTGTCTGAGCTTCATGTTCATGATGCTCCATGCATTTTCTATAGGAGATAGATCTGGAGTAGCTGCAAGCCAGTAATCTGGAAGTGTCCTACTGAAATAATCTGAGTTTGGCAAATGCCAGGGGAAAATTACCCTCCAAACAGCACTGTGCCACCTGTAAAGTTCGGTGGAGGTGGGGTTATTTAGATGGGTCTGGTCTGGGCCCCTTCACTGGAACTAAGGGGACCAGATTAATGGCTATATTAATCCTTTATGAGTTATCATAAAACAAGTCCACCAGAGCTTATCTTTATATTTTTATATGCTGCAGGCCATTTTCTGGAGAATTTCAACTTGCTGTACATCAAAACAACCTTTATATCCCATATTTCAATAATATGTATGTAATAGGTCCATAGTAAATAAATAAATTGCTAAAAAGTGCAGTAAACCACAAGGAAATAGAAAATTGTTTTTTAACACATTTTTTTCTATATACACAAATTTCACAGCTGTATCCTGTCAAAACTGTCATAGCAAAAAGTTGCACAAAATCCTTTCAAACCACAGAAAATGTCATGTCTGATGCGGAGCAGAACTCAAACGTAGGACGCGATGACAAGAGTCCACAGTCTTTATTAACAAAGGCAGGCTGATGCAGGCAGGGTAAGCAGGATAGAACCAACAGGTGGGCTAAGCAGCAGCGATGGCTGAGAGCTCGGCCAGAGCTTGGGTTGCGTTCAGGGATCGGTGAGGCGGAAGACTGCTGTGGCAAATGAACAGCAGCGCAAGAATCTCACTCGAAGTGGACGAACTGGCGACGAGCAAGCCTCGCCGCGGGCTTAAAAACAGCTCTCCAGGTTGCCAGATGATTAAGGGCAGGTGCGACAGCTAGGACTCGCAGGTGAGCTTCGCAGTAATTAGGTCAGGGGTTGCCACGCCTCCTGGAGAGCAATAGGTGGAGAGAGATAGCGGGAGGAGAGAACACAGTAGGCAAAAACACAAACAAAACATGTGGCAGGTCAACCAGGAGACGGAGGCCATGTCATAAAAATGATTTTGGGTGTGTTCAGAAGTTCATTATTGAGGTACATTCTTTTTTAGTAAATTATATTTTGTGTACAATTAGCAAAAAACAGCATGTACATCAAAATAAACTATTTCCAATAGTGCAATCAAAATTCTAAGTGTCCCAGGAACTTCTATACAGAAAGGCGCAAAGTCAAACATTACTTTTCAACAGCATAAGTGAAGCTGTAATAAGCCTACAATGCAAAACTACAATTTCCGTCACTTCCTGTTGTAGCAGTGAATTGCGCACATGAAAACCATGCGATAGTTCATGCTGGCAATGTGATGTTGTATATTCCCATGTAGGAAGTGGTATGAACAGCTGATCAGATCAATAAAGCGTATGCGTCTGGATCATGATGTTTTTGTTGTGTGTGCCCTTTTTCCTTTTTTCCTGCAAACCCGTTTTTCATGCAAATGAGATCGCCGGCGCTCCCGTCGGTCATGGAGAGTTAATGTCTATGGATTTAAAATGGTATGTCATTAAAGCTCCGTTAGGTGTATGGAGTAGCTGTCCCACTACTTTTATCCATATAGTATAGTTCAGAATAGGTAAACCAGAAAGTCAGTGATGGAGTAGCTCATCTGAGTCAAGTTCTGTCACAATCCACAATTTATGTACATTGTCTGCTGCTGCTGATTGGGTAACAATTCTGATATCCATCTAATGAGACTGTAAAAAATAACATAGAAGAGGAATTCATTAAATATTAATAAATTGCATAACATGCAAACATATGGAACAACATCATTCAGTCTGGTCACTTTTGATCCACGTTGTGTTTGCAAGTGTTAATGTTCTGTGCATGTTTAATAGTAATAGGTAGTTTGTTAGGTAAGGGTTTAGTTTTTAATTTGACCTGAAGTAAAGTGGAGTTTTCATTTTATTGGTAAGCTTTTGGAGGAAAATAATAAAAAAATAATTTACTGGTTGACTTGCTAGAATCAAAGCTAAAGCCAAGATGCCACTTTGATTCTTTTGGCCTGTATTCGGGTTTGTGTGTCTCTGTGAGTGTGTGTGTGTGCCATGAGATCGTTGTTTCAAAGCTTTTCCTAATCTGAGCTATTTCTGTTTCCCCCATATGGTTTGCTGGCATGGTCAGCACAGACACTACAGCCAAGACACTCAATATTGGACACACGCAGGCTTCCATGTCCGTACTGTGTCGTTCCCACATGGGCAAGATGGCTGCCTCTAGTTTCTTGATTAAATGAACAAACAGAGACTGAGGTTCCCTCCAACTCTGCTTAACAGTTGGATGCCATCACTGCCATCCTCTAGTCTCTTTTCATACCCAGGCCAGAAAACTACAGCAATGCTGTTTCACTGGTCAGTCGACAAAGTCTGCGAGTCCATCAACATATTATTCAGTTCACTTTCACAGCAGGGAAAGACACATTATGAAGGAGGCTTTATTGTAACCAGTCAATCAGCAGTTACTCTGGGGATGTCTACACTTTGACTTACAAATGAACAGGACAACTATTCACCACCCACTGTGAGCCAAGACCAGACCAAATGGACTGACAGTCGACAAACTAATTAGAATAACAAGAAATCCAGCAATCTCTGAGTCTCTCTCACTCTTTCTCTGCTCTGTGTGTGTGTGTGTGTGTGTGTGTGTGTGATCCCTTGGTTTGGTATCATTTGACAGACAGCCAATGATCCTACAGAGAGAGAGCCAGAGAACATGTGGATGCAGAGATAAGAGTGGTTGAGATACTGCCACAAGGCAAGAAGTTCTATTGGAATTACAAGGGGGGCACATGTGGGTTTATGGATACAATCCTGTTGGTGTGTGCATGTGTGGTACACAATTGAGCTGAAGAAGAACAATTATGGCTACGGAAAGAGTGAAGTACAAGCCATTCTCTCCTCCTCTAACACTCTTTCACAGGTTCACATGGGAAATTACAGTAAACGACTTTTGGTCAAATACATGGACAACATTTAGGTAGGTTCGTCTGCTGTGTCACGTTAAAAAAAAAACATTCAGTGGAAACTGGCCAGAACTGGATGTCCAGTGGACGATCAAATCATACTAACTGAATTCTTCAAGGCCTTCGACAAGGTGCTCGAAACATTCCTCAGAAATTTTGGTCCGTTAGGCGAATCTCTTTTTCCACCACATCCCAGAAGTGCTCTATTGGATTAAGCTCTGGTGACTGTGGAGGCCATTTAAGCACTGTGAACTCATTCTTATGCTCAAGACACCAGTTTAAGACGATTTGAGCTTTCTGACATGGTGTGTTATATCCTGCTGGCATTTAAATAATGTTCAGTTGGTATTAAGGAGCCCAAAGTGTGCCAAGAAAATATCCCCCACACCATTACACCAGCTACTGCAGCCTGAACCATTGATGCAAGGCGGAATAGATCCATGGCTTTGTGTTGTTTATGCTAAATTCTGACCCTACTATCTGGATGTCACAGCAGTAATCAAGACTCATCAAACCAGGCAATTTTTTTTCCCAGTCTGCTATTGTCCAATTTAGGTGAGCTGTGCGAATTGTAGCCTCACTTTCCTGTTCACAGCTGATAGGAGTGGCACCTCTTGTGGTCTTGTGCTGCTTCAAAAGTCAGTGTGTTCTGCATTCAAAATATGCTCTTCTGCATATCTTGGTTGTAACAAGTGATTATTTGAGTTACTTTTGCCTCCCTGTCAACTTGAAGCAGTTGGATGATTTCCCTCTGACCTCTGGCCCCAACAAGGCATTTTCACCCAGAGAGCTGCCACTGACAAGCCATTTTATCTTTTTCAGACCAGTCTCTGTAAACCCTCATGATGTTTGTGAAAGAAAATCCCAGTAGATCAGCAGTTTGCAAAATTCTCAGACCAGTCCATCTAGCAACGAAAAACAAGTCGCTTAAAACACATTTTTTCTCTATATCGCCTTACTTTAACATCGTACTGAGGCAAGGAAAAAACAGTCTGAAACTGAGCATTTGGAGGGATTACTTTTTCATATACTGATATTAATATTTGAAAGTAATGTGACCATCTACAATTGTAACAGAATAAATATGACAGGCAATAAGAAAAAGCATAACAGATCCCCTTAAATACAATCCTCCCACCCAAAAAAAACCACTTTGAAACTTTTGCATCCTTCAGATACTGTATTTGATGCCCGCTAGCTGCTATTTCACTGGTTAAGGCCTGTAAGGCATTATGGGCTGACACAGAACCTCGGTGAGCACATGTCCCCCAGTCCAGGGGAATTAAATCTTGCTGTATAGACTGTTCAGTTACTTAACACGAGCCTTCCTGTCCGGCCTTAATTAAACCAACTAGACTTGCGGGGTAATGCGGGGCAATTTTCTTCCTTCTATTCTCATGCCACTTCTTATTAGGACGTGACAGTGCATTTCCAGAGGCCAGTAATTACAGCAACTTGGGAACAGACAAGTTGACCTGGAAACAATTGGTTCAGTTCTATACTCTGTCTATGCTGATTCTCAAAAAGGGAACCTTCAAAGGTAGTGTCTTACAACTGTAGGTTTAGAATTCCTCATGCGTGGGCTGGCACACTCTGACTGCTTCACAGCTGTGGTTTTCTGTGCATAAACATGTGTTTGCTCAAAGCTGGTGGTAAATGCTTATATTGAAATGTATGCTCATGGGTGTAGCCTAGTCTAAAACCTGTCTAAATATGTGTGCATCAGTTATGAGTGCCTGAAAATGAATGTGCTTATTTAAAAGGACCCATGTACAGGTGGATAAATAATGATACGTGTATGTGAGAGACTAGACTATAGAATTATTCCCTATGGATTTTTTGGATGGTTGTGTTACAGAATACCCAATAGGTTTGCAAGAAACCTGTTGAGAGAAAAAGAAGCAAATTATCTGCCAAAGATTTGGGAAGATCAATGTGAAGCTACCAGGAAGCCATTATCCTCCAGTGCTGTCATAGTCCAAAACTGCAACCTACCTGGAGTGTCCAGATGTCCAGAAGTACAAGGTGTTCAGTGCTCAGAGACATGGCCAAGGTAAGAAAGGCTGAAACCAGACAACCACTGAACAAGACACGTACGCTGAAATGCCAAGACTGGGCCAAGAAATATGTGAAGACAGATTTTTCAAAGGTTTTATGGACTGATGAGATGAGAGTGACTCTTGATGGAGCAGATAGGTGGGCCTGTGGCTGGATCAGCAATGGGCATAGAGCTCCACTCATGCCAGCATGGTGGAGGTGGGGTACTTGTATGGGCTGGAATTATTAAAGATGAGCTTGTTGGACTCAACTCCCAAACCTACTGCCAGTTTCTAGAAGACAGGACAGTGCAGGAAAAAGTCTGCATCTTTCAAGAAGACCATGATTTGCCATGATTGCAATGCTCCGACTCTGCATCAAAGCCCTCCACTGCGTGGCTAGCCAGTAAATGCCTTAAAGATGAAAGAATATTGACATGGCCCTCTTCCTCACCTGATCTAAACCCTATTGAGAACTTGTGGGCCCTTCTTAAATGTGAGATGTACAGTGAAGGAAAATAGTACACCTCTCTGAACAGTATCTGGGAGGCTGTGGTTGCTGCCGCACAAAAAGTTGATGGTCAAGAAATCAAGAAACTGATAGACTCCATGGACGGAAGACTTTTGAGTGTTATTGAAAAGAAGGGTGGCTATATTGGTCACTGATTTATTATTTAAAATGTCAAAAATGTTTATTTGTAAAGTTTGATTTGCTTATTTATTATTCTCACTTTAACAGATGAAAATTAACCAGTATGTTGGGAATATTTTTTTTTTTCTTTGAGTTGTGTAGTAATTCTGCACACTAATATTTGCCTAATAATTGTACACACACATATTCTCGTACAAAAACCAAAACCTCACTTTCACTTCCTTAAATATTCTAAGTTTTGAGTTTATTGACATTTCGGATCAACCAAGAGCATTGTTGTTGTTAAATAATAAAACTAATCCTTTGGGATGAACTAGAATGCAGGTTGTAAGTCAGGTCCTCTTGTCCACATCAGTGTCTGACCTCACAAATTCTCCTTTGGATAAATGGGCAAAAATTCCCAAAATCTTGTAGAAAGCCTTCCCAGAAGAATGGAAGCTGTTATAGCTGCAAAGGGGGACCAACTCCATATTAATGCCTATGTACTGTATTTAGAATGAGATGTCATTAAAGCACCAGTAGGTGGAATGTGTAGATCGCCCAATACTGTCGTATATATAGTGCATTTGTGTCTTAAAATATAGTCTGTATTTTACTTGTTTTTGTTATTTTCTCCTTTTCCCTGCCTGTTTATTCTATTTTTTATTGTTATTACATTTTAAATTTTCTCCATCAGTCCTGACTACCCTTTTCTTCTCTCTGGCCTTTAATGAAATGATCCATCTCATTTTGGAACTGAATCACAACTACT
This sequence comes from Etroplus canarensis, assembly GCA_015106775.1. Classification (NCBI taxonomy): domain Eukaryota; kingdom Metazoa; phylum Chordata; class Actinopteri; order Cichliformes; family Cichlidae; genus Etroplus; species Etroplus canarensis. The sequence continues at coordinate 18,775 of VUQH01075252.1, forward strand.
GGCATAAGTTAAGTAAACAAGCTTAAATCCCTAATAGGAAAAACAAATAATTAATTTTCTTTTGTAAAATTAAAGCATTAGTAAAGAAAATTCAGCTGTATTAATGCAAAATGAAAACATGAAAAAAGTTCAGAACAATTTCAAAAAGGAGAGATGATGATTAGCAGCTATAGCGAGAATGAAATGAAAGGCACAAAACACAGAAAACAAACAATTTAATTTTCTAAACTGTGAAGTATTTAAAAAACATTTACTTTGTTTTGCTTTCTTTCTTTTTTCTCTTGCATCAATTGCAAACTGTTTTCTTTTGAAATTACTATTTTTTTATGAAATGTATTTATAGCTATTTTTTTTAAATTACTGTTTAATCAAACAATCTGGTATTTGTCTCCTCGAATTTAAAAGTGACACAAATTGGTTGTAATAATTAAGATCCAAGCAAAGCAGGAAGTTACTATAGATAGATAGATAGATATAAATAATCCTCAAAGGAGAACAATGTTATTACAGTCAAAGCTTATTGTGTTAAACCTTCTGAAGCCTAATTCTCACCCTAAATTGTCAAGAAAAGCAAAAAAAATGATTTTTGTTCTTAACTGAAAAAATATGAACAACTCTTCATGCATGTCATTTAGAATGTTTACTTTCTTTGTCCACTGATAAGATAAGATGAGATAAAATAATACTTTACCCTAAATGTTGGGAACTTGCTGTGTGATATAGCAATGTAAAATACAAAAGAGTGAAAAGCTCAACAAATCAAAACCCAACATGATAAAACAAGACGTTCAAATGTAAAATGAATGCAGGCAGTGTGGTATGAGATGGTAAATACCCTACACATCTGTCCCTGTGGCAGGAGAACTGAAACAGATTTTAGAGAAAACGTCCAGCTGCTTGTCCTGTAAGTGGTACAGAAGGTGGCCAGAATCCATTAATTATCCATAGCCATTCGCCAGAGCCGCAGTCATTTGGATGACCTCTGCATTAGCTGATGGAGGAATCCAAAGAGTATGTTGATTCAAATCGGTTTCAAACAGCAACAGTTCTGATGAATTTCCACAGCAAGTAACAGGGATGCATTCCAGCAGCCATCAGTTAAATATTCAGGCCACAATCACAGCTACCACATCTCCTCCTCCTGCTCAGATAACATCCCTGTTTGTCCAAAAAAGTCCTGAAGTCAGGCAAAGTCACACTGCTCCATGAAGCACATCTAACTACACTCTCTTTGTTCCATTTGGTCATAATCAGCTCTCCAAGCTTGTCTATATCATTGTCCAAACACCTCACATCAAGCATGATGTTCGCTGTAACAGCTCCAGCGCTGAATCCCTGCTTTTTGCTTTGCAGCTCCTCTGGGATTATGGGCTTCAATCCCGCTAGAAAAACTGTCAGCCCCATCAGCTGGCGAAAATTCTCCACTGTTAAGATTGTAACATGAAGAAAGCCACAATTAAACTTGTAAAATTTGACTTTACAAGACTTGAAGATCAAAAAGTAGCCATTTCACCTTCATGTTAATCCCACTGAGCGAGGAACATCAAATTTATAATGTGATGAAGTCACTGAAATGTAATATAATATAAATAAATTAAAGTGTAATCTGCTGTCCTGTGCATTACCATGCTCAAGGACACATGGCCAGGGTATAAGTCACAGCTGAGCTGTTGTTGTCTTTGCACTACTCTATCATCTCACACTGCAGGTTCAGCAGGTCCTAACCTTCTACCTTGTCTGTACTAATGCAGGATAAACACAGGATTGGGCAGTGCTTGCATGGGTAGTAATGGTCAAATGCAGAGAAACCTAAGAATGTAAGACTTGCCTGGAGGAGCCAAGGCATCGGGGAGTGATGTTAAATATAACAGCGGTTTAAACCTATTGTCTTGATCCCTTTGGAAATACAGGGGTTAAGACTGAGTGGACCATGTCCAATCCATGCTTTGATGGACTGCTTCAGCAGAATTTCAATTGTGGCCATTTTCCATTTCTTTCCCTCCGGCTCTCTCATTCTTAAAGTCTTTCCACTCACTTCTGTCTCACACTCCTTTATTTTTCTCTTTTTACCTCCATACCCTTCTGTCCATCCCCCCCTTCAGTGCTTTGTGTAAATTTCAGAATATTCCAGAGAGTAGGACTGAGCTGGCATGAAATGGGATTAGCCAGAGAGACAATTTTCATTACAAAATCTCCCTCTCCGCTGCTGTGTTCTCTCAAAGCCAACATTTCCCTCGAAAAAAAAGCTCATACATGTTATGTTCCATTCTTTATTCCTTCTCTTAAATCTTCATTTATCAGCTCTTTTTTCTAGCATACTGTAATGGCTGGCTGCGACTTGAAAAACACAGGTTTGAGCTTCAGAATTACATACATTATGCCAGAAACGCTGTAGACTGTAGTCTACTCTTTCCACCCCCTTTTCCCTTCCTTCTACCATCAGCTCATCAACAAGCAAATCAATTAGCAGGTATTATCTCTCTGATTTCTACTGCTAAGTGGAAGATTAAGTGGAACCCCATTGTAGACTAGGTTAAGTGTTGATATGTTTAGTAATATGGTCCAAGTATGTGGCTTTAAGTGTTATTACCAGTGCCTATAATATTATTATTTTATATCACACTTTATTCCATCATGAATATATACAATTTCCTTTTATGTTTAATGCATTCCTGGCTTGACTTTTACTGTAACTAGCTGTTTTAGGGCCATGGTGAAAACCACTCTTTGTCTCGCTTTGATTGTATATGTGTCCTGTATACAGATATGCATTATTAAATACTGTAAAACCTCAACAGAATTCAGTAAGTAAGCAAGTAAGTACATTTTATTCATATAGCACATTTAAAACCAAAGTGTTTTTCCATAAGAAGAGAGAGGAAAAAGAGAATGGTTCCCAGACTCCCTCAACACAAACATTTATGTCACAAACCTGTCTTGTCCGTTATGACTTAAAGTAAAACTTCTCTGTGCTACTTTCTATTTTTTTGATGAAATAATATAATTTTCCTTACACAGTCAAAATATTTTATTGTACTTAAAGTATTTCCATACAGGGCAAGTCATACAAAGGTTATCTATATGAATGTGTTGGAGTATTAAACATTTATGTTTACTACTAGCGCAAAATAACATCACTAAATGTCCTCAATCCATAGTTCCAGAGATCAGTAGTTGTTGAATCTGTGACAAAAATGGTACGCCTTCAACTTAGATTTAAAAACGGTCACAGCTGATGCATGTCTGACGTCACTTGGAAGATCATTCCAGAGCCTCGGTGCAACAACAGCAAAAGCATGAACCCCTTATTTTATAGGCCTCAACCATGGGGTGGTTAAGAGAGTGTGGGATGCAGACCTTAAGGATCTTGAGAGAATATATGGATGCAGCTTACACCCCTGCAACGTTCCCTCTAAGCTGCATGCTTGTGCAATTGTGCACTGCTCCAGCGTCCTCCGTGCACAGCAAATCTATGTAGTGCACATGCACGCGGGAAGTCTATGCAGTGGAACATTGCACAACTGTGAACATTTTTTAAAAGAAAAACTAAATTAACCCTTACTGCTTCCATAGAGGGCAGGTAGTAGTCAAGCGCAGCTAATCAAATGCACTTGAATAATACTTCATCAACAAGTGTGACCACCTCTATAAAAGCAGAAGTTCTGATGGTTTGCTGGTCTGGAGCATTCAGGTGTATGTTAAGTGGACATCCCACCAAATTCACCCCAAATATACAAACTCAGATAAATTAAAATAAATACATAAAACTCAGATTCTACAGGCCTCAGTTGCCATGTTCAGCATTAAAGTTCATGAATATAGTAGCACTGCTTAGGTTTGCAAAGTTGCATCTGAACAAACTACAATTCTTCTGGAACAATGTCCTTTGGGCAGACAAGACCAAATTAAAGATGTCTGACCATAATACACAGTGCCACATTTGGCCAAAACCAAACACAGCATATCAACCCAAACACTTAATAGCAACTGTCAAGCATGGTGGTGGTGGAGTTATGTTTTGGGCTTGCTTTGCAGCCACAGGAACTGGGCACCTTGCAGTCACTGAGTTGACCATGAGCTCCTCTGCATGCCAAAGTACTGTAGAGCAAATGAGAGGCCATCAGTCAAATGGCTAAAGCTTGGCCTGAATTTATTCATGCAACAAGTCAATGACCTAAGCACACCAACAAATCTACAACAGAATGGTTGAAAAAGAAAAGAATTAAGTTGCTGCAATGGGATGCTGTCAGAACTCAACCTGACTGAAATGCTATAATTGTCATGACCTCGCCTCCTGGCCGGCCTGTCATATGTTTTGTGTCGTGTTTGTCTGTATGTGCCTTCTCTCCCCCTCTCTCTCTCCCTCTCTCCATCACTCTCCAGGAGGTGTGGCAACCTGACCTAATTACCTGTGGGGCTCACCTGGGAGTCTGGGGCTGTCACACCTGACGCTGATCCACCTAGCGAGCTGGGGAGTTATTCTTTAGCTGGCGGCGAGCATTGCTCGTCGCCAGTTCGTTGTGTGTGATCCTCGCTGCAGTCGCTCTCCTCCCTGAGACGCTGCAGCCCTCTCTCGCCACTACCAACTGCCTTCCGAGCTCTGGCCGAGCTCATGACCACCTATCCGCCGCTGAGACACTCTGCCGGTTCCGTCCTGCCTACTCTCTCCAGCGGGCAGCTGTGCAATTTCAGTAAAAACTGTGAACTTTTACCACTGCGCCCTACGTTTGGGTTCAGCACTAGTTCAGACATGACAATAATGAGACCGTAAGAGAGCGGTGCATAACTGTGGCAAAACTCAACAAACTAAAGCAAAATTCCTCCATGATGATTTGAAAGACTGAAAGTCCTACAGATAACCCATACTTCAAGTTTTTTTTTGTTTTTTTTTTTGCCAATATGTTTATTGTCTTTTTCAAAATTTTTTCACAAACACATAACATATACACATTACACACACATACCCTTGCATCATTTTTCAATTCAAATAAACATAATGAAATTGGATTAATTAACAAATGAAGGAGGAAAATATTTGTTTTTAAAAATAGAAAAATAAAAATAAATAAAAAGGGGAAGGGGGAAAGAAAGAAAGAAAGAAAATGGAAGCTACATTTTACAGCATTTGCAAATCATTTCAGAAAAATCTAGCACTTTCATTTGTCATCATATTTATACATGGTTCCTAGAGTTTTCATTTGCCCTTGGCAGTGTATGTTAATCTTTCCAGTTCAATA
>VUQH01075265.1:0-10478 GCA_015106775.1 Etroplus canarensis
ACAGCTCAGGTTGAGAAGTTTGGAGACAAAGTCAGAGAGGCAAGGCTGAGACGGTTTGGACATGTTCAGAGGAGGGATAGTGGATATATTGGACAAAAGATGTTGAGGATGGAGCTGCCAGGCAGGAGGAGAAGAGGAAGACCACAGAGAAGATTCATGGATGTAGTGAAGGAGGACATGCAGAGGGTTGGTGTGAGGGAAGAGGATGCAAGGGATAGGATGAGATGGAGGCAGATGATCCACTGTGGCGACGGGATCAGCGACGGGATCAGCCAAAAGAAGAAGAAGAAGAAGAAGAAGAAGAAGAAGAAGAAGAGAGGTACAGTCTGTCAGAAGTACAGATAGACAGAGGTTCAGCAATCTGTGAGAAACTGCATCTACAAATTATGAAGCAATTTCAGAATAATTTCATAAAATTGCGAAGACTGAATAGTCCATTCTCTGCAGTACATGATATCATTAAAAGATTCTGAAAATCTGGAGACATATCTGCAAACAAGGGGCATGGCTGAAAACCCATACTGGATACACTGCATTACAAACAGACTTGATTCTGTCATGGAAATCACTGCATGGACTCAGGAATACTTCCACAAATCATTGTCTGTGAACACAATCCGCTGTGCCATCCAATAATGCAGGTGAAAGTTCTATCATGCAAAGAAAAAACCAAATGCGAACATGATCCAGAAACACTGCTGTCTTCTCTGGGCCAAAGCCCATTTAAAATAGACTGAGGGAATGTGTCTGTGGTCAGACAATACTCAATTTGAAATTCTTTTTGGAAGCCATGGACCCCGCATCCTCCAGACTTAAGACGAGAGGGACTATCCAGTTTGTAATCAGCACTCAATTCAAAAGCCTGCATCTCTGATGGTGTGGGGGTGCATAAGTGCCTATGGTACTGGCAGTTTGCACATCTGGAAAGGCACTATCAAAGCTGAAACGTATATACAGGTTTTAGAGTAGCATATGCTCTTTGCAAGACTACATCTTTTTCAAGGAAGGCCTTGCATATTTCAGCAAGATGATGCTAAACCACATACTGCAGCTATTCCAACAGCATGGCTTCGTAGTAGAAGAGTCTGGGCCAGAACATTCACCAACTGAAAACATTTGGTACACCATGAAACAAAAAATAACACAAATAAGATCCAGGACCGTTGAGCAACTGGGATTCTATATCAGACAAGAATAGGACAACATTTCTCCCCCAAAGGTCCAGCAGCTGGTCTCCTCAGTTCCCAGTCATATATGGACCCAGCTTGGTGGAGTTTTTGTGTTGCTGTCATCAAATTCAAGATGAGCTAGTATTTTTCATGAAACATAAAATGTTTCACTTTCAACATTTATTATTCTATGTTCTTTTGTGAATATAATATTGGTTAATGAGATTTGAAAATTATTGCATTGTGTTTTTATTTATATTTTTTACGCTGCGTCCCAAACTTTTTGCAATTGGGGTATAACCTCTCTTAAGTTAAGTGGGATTGAATCCATACTACACTGCTGTTTGACTCACATTTTAGCAAAATGTCAGACTGGTACTTCTATGTAGTTTGTGAAAATAAATAGTAAAGACACAAACTGTACATAATGAACACACATATTCAGAATTATACATCTCAAATATCAAGTCAGGGTAGATGATATTTCAGTCTTGGGGACATCTTGCACATAAGGCAGAATTAATTATTAAAATGACTTGGACCTTTTTGACCTTTGATATACTTTTACCAACCTGGATACAGTGTAACCATTGATTTGGAGGAACTTAAGGATGTCTTGTGCTTTTTCTCTGTCTTTGGATTTCTCTTTGGCAGTCAGTGTATCATAAGGAACCAGCAATGGATGGTTTCCTCCACCTGGACATAGTGGCAGAACAGCAGGTTGGAGAAGAAAGATAACAGGCTATGGCATAATCAACACTTAACCCTTTAACCTCTAACCAGGTCACCAGGGACTCATCTTGGATTCAGGGTAGGGTTTGGGTTAGGCTCACATTCAGTCTTATTTATAGAACTTCCACAAATCTGGAATATGTAAATGAAAAAGCTTTAAACAGAAAAACTGTCATGTCAAAATGACTGTATGACAACTGAATGTAACATCTACTTTCTAAAAACTCGCCTCCTGCAAACTTTGGCAAACTTGCCAAAACAAAACCCAACCTCAATCTTAACTCAGTGTGAAGAGGTTAATTGCTCAATAAAGTTGCTATAAAGCAGTAAAAATATAAACTCCAAATGCACTATTACGCTGAAATAATTTCATTGATTATTATGCATGCAGAAACACAAGAGTTGTGCTTTTTGTGTCTTCACTTAGTGGCAATGGAAGAGAAACACAGAAAAACTGTTTGTGGGTGTGTTTTGTAAGATTCACCTTTGGCTTCCAGCTCCATTTTCTTTTTCCTGGCCCAGATGTTATGATAATTCTCTGCAAGCAGCTCTGACATTGACTGGAGGGAAAAATGCTTAATGTGACTCTTCTACACTACACTTATCAATTCATCCATCAATTAATCTGCAATATCAGCTACTGATTACTGTAAGTTATTATAGGGTATCCAGTTCTGTTCTACAACAGCCATTTTTTAAATTTTCTTGTGCATATTTTACCTGCAATTCTCTGGACAATGTTACATTGCTCATATCAGTGGGTCTTGGGCTGAAAGCTGCAGCTCCTTCAAAAGAAAGCTGCAGGAAATCAAACATAGTATAATATGATGTTTTCCTTTATCTCTATATGGAATACCCTCTGAAACAAATGTAAGTCATAACAGCCATGTATACCTGACTGGCCTGTGATATCCTTCTGGACTTGTTATGAAGGCTGACAGGGTCTCCCTCTCTTATCCTGTCAATACTCCAGCCCCATGAAAGCATGGTCTTCAGAGACTCTCTGATGGGCCAGCAGTACGCCTCTTTCTCCTGAAATTTTACAACATAACTTCAGACCACCAGTGACAGCTGCAAAAACTGAGCAAAGCATCAGTTCAGGCAAAACATGAACTCAAGCTCAACCCTGCCAGATCATTTGATTACAATACTAACCCCAGCTAATGCCTCAGCTGATACCCTTCCACACGTCCAAATAGTAAATCTCATATAGAGATCACTATTTAACCTGCTTTAGGCTGCTCAGCATTTCTTCACAACCCACTTTCAACACAGCTCTTCCTCACCAGGCTGTGTCAGACTTAATCAGTGTCATATCAATTTTCAGTTAAATATGTCATCAACAGCGAGACTTTATATACACAGCTGTATACCTTTTCTAATTATGTCAAATGAATTCAGTTAGGCACAGATGGACTCCAGTCTAAATACAGAAGTACCTAAGCACCACTGATACAAACCCCATTTCAAGAATAGTTTTACTGACCAGCCTTATTGTATTTTGGTAATATACACAAATATAGAATTGATGGCTGCAACATACTCGACACAAGTTGGGACAGAGGCATGTTTACCATAGTGTTCCATCACCTTTCCTTTTAATAACACTTTTTAATCTTAACTAATTGTTGTAGTTGGGCAAGTAATGTTGTCCGTTCTTGTTTGATATAAAACTTCAGCTGCTCAACAGTGTGTGTTGCATTGTGTGATTCTCTACATTTTCAATAGGACAGGCACCAGGCCAGTCAAGCATACACACTCTGTGTATCACAGCACTTAGCCAGCTTAATGCAGAGTGTTCCAAATCGGTGTTACTTCAATATTCTTTGCACTTTTCAGTCTTATCTCATCTTTTTTTTTTTTCCTTGGGGGGGTAAATTTGTGTATATTCACAAAATCTAATAACGTTGGTCAGTAAAACTAACGAAATCTCTTTTTTCTTTTGTCAGTTAAATAAAGCTTTGTGTGACTGAACATACAAATTTTTTTATTTTTTTTCATTTTGGAAAATTATCTAACTTTTTGGCAAATGGGATTTGAAGAAGTAGGATCCATCCATCTATCTATCCATCTGTCCATCCATCCATTCATCTTCTTTATCGCTTATGGAATGAAGACTGCTGTGGGCCTGAAGCTGTCACAGGACAGGCATCCTGGACAGGATGCCAGTCCATCACAGGTCTAACACTAAGACCACAACCTCGCACAGCCACATCCATGCCTATAACTGATTCAATATGACCAAACTTGGAAGTTATTGAAATGAGGCAGGAAATCAGCTCATGGAGAAATCCCACACAAGGAGAATATGCAAACTACCTTGTGTATGTACCTGTGCACCACAAAAGGAGGCACAAAAGCTTTCTAAAATTAATGAATAAAAGAAACAATGGAGCTGAGAGCCTATCTGGGAAAGTAGATGAACGACATTAAGGTTCACCCAGCCAGGGAGCCAGCCAGTAGGGGCAAACATTGTTTATTCTGTTTTCAGGTATGGATTTTGTTTTGCCTTTCAGCAAACTGCATCACAGTTATGTGAAACAAAAACACACACGGTTCTTAAGAGTGGCCTGGGCAGATTCATGCCCAGGTAATGATGACAGACAAACCAGAGGATTTCATCAGCCAACACTGACCCAAATCTAGTACTCACACAAACTATCCAGATCTTTACAAGCAGTGTTGTCTTTAATATTTTTAGCTTAGAGCTTCCACAAAGAAATGACTATATATGACTACCTTTTCAGGCAGGCCTTTGTAAGGTTTCAGTAGAGGATGGTTCTTGTTGCTTTCACACATCTGGTCTCCATATGACCAGCCACTGGAAAACTAGAAAATACAAATAGTCAGTTTAAACTTTATAGATTTTTACAGCATAATGATACAAGTATGACTTTCTGTCATGGCAATAAAAACATGTTTTCTTTGTTTGAGATATTTTAAGGTATACATCCACTTTTTCCCTCGTTATTATGAGATTTACTAACTTGCTTGTTACAGGATACTTCTTTTTCCATTATAACAGGATATGTTAAGTTGTTATATGATATATGTCAGTCACTGCCTTGAAAAGGTTTCAATTAAAGCACAGATAATAAAGACAAAGCAGGATGAATTTAAGATAGTAGCATGTTTTATATATTTTGGCTTTAGGCTGCTTTTGTTGTGTTTTTCCAGCAACGTGTAATCATTGTGTGTTGGCTATCAGTGACTGTCAATGAGCAGACTAAGACAGACGAAGACATAGAACAAAAGTGAAAATCCGACATACCTTTTCTATACACCACTTCTCATGGATGTGCTCTGCATATCTGGTTATGAAATAGTCCAGTTTCTCCGGGACAATCACACTGATGAGGAGTGGAAATAAAAGACACACACTCGGATATAAGAACAGTTGTTCTCAGTTGTTGTCAAGGCTGACTTGAATTGAATTCAAAGCCAAGTCAGCAGGAAATATGAATTTACATCTGTATTATTAGAGCTTTATGGAGTCCTGAATTAAACTCTGAATATAAAATATACAGCTAGGTCTATAAGTTTTGGACAAGAACACATTTTTAACTCCACTAAGGAGATTACGTGATCAGTCTGGTTTGTGTGTGTGTGTGTGTGTGTGTGTGTGTGTGTGTGTGTGTGTGTGTGTGTGTGTGTGTGTGTGTGTGTAGGTGTGTGGGCGTGTTAAAATCACAATGCAATGATTTGCAAATCTCGTAAAGCAGTATTTCATTCACAAAAGAACACAGAAAACAAATCAAATATTGACAGGGAGACGTTTTACTATTAGCTCATCTTGAATGTGATGGGAGCAACACATCTCAAAAAGTAAGGCAAGTTGCCGGTACCGTAGGCACTAAGGCACTCCTATGACATCAGAAATGCAGGCTTTGAACTGAGCGCTGATAACTGGTCGGAGGACACAGCATGCAGGAGTTCCAAAAGGAATTTCACATTTGGATTCATCTGCCCACAGAACATGTTTTAAATGAGTTTTGGCTCAGAGAAGATGGCAGCGTTTCTGGATCATGTTCACATATGGCTTCTTCATGGCATGATAGAGCTTTAACCTGCATGTGTGGACGGCACGGCCAGCTGTGTTCACAGATGATGATTTGTGGAAGTGTTCCTGAGACCATGCAGTGATTTAATGACAGAATCGTGTCTGTTTGTAACGCAGTGCTGCCTGAGGGCCTGAACATCACCAGCATCCAGTGTTGGTTTTCAGCCGTGTCCCTTGGTCACAGAGATGTCTCCTGATTCTCTAAATCTATAGATAATGGAATATTCAAAGTATTTGCAAGTTTACATTGAGAAACATTTTTCTGAAATTTCTCCACAATGTTTAGACACAGTTTCTGGCAAGTTGCTAAACCTCTGCCTATCTTTACTTCTGAGAGACTCTGCCTCTCTACGGTGCTCTTTTTATACCCAATCACATTACTGGCCTGTTGCCACTTAACTTTATTAGTTGCCACATGTTCCTCCAGCTGTTTCTTTTTAGTACCACTTACTTTTCCAGCCTTTCTGAGTCCTTGCCGCAGCTTTTTCGGCGTGTTTCAGTGGGAACAAAGGTGGTGGACTTGCCATTTATATGAACAACCACTGGTGTAATACCATCAAAGAACGCAGCTGTGAGTTGTGAGGGATCGTGAGCTGGATGAGCTACTATGTCACTGACATCCTGGTTTGTTTATTTTGTACTGTTATCACACACAGTCAAGAGATTACTGTCTATCTTTGTGTCTCAATGTAACAAAATACCCAGTCCTTAAAATGCAAAACCTTTCTTTTAAGATAAAGGATCCCATTGTTCAGAATATCATTTTGTTACTAAAAGACTTACAGAAATTGAAATAAACCTTCTCTTTTGTCTGAACTATACTAATGATAGTGATATTTTCAACTTTGCTGAAATAAAAAAATGCCTGTTTACTGCTCGTCCACAATTATAATTCCCCTGGGACCAGTGTACTGTTTCATTATTAGAATCCATTAATATTCAGAGTCATGTGAAGCAGCTAATAGTTCCAGCTCCTATTAAAGGCTGAGGCTCTCCCCTCACCGCAGGTTCATCCCCCTGCTCTCATCAAGACCTAATTCATAACAGCTTTTAATGAAGCTGCTACCATTTAAGCTCTGCTATACCAAGGCATTTTCTCTCATCTGAAGTGTGACTTCAAAGGTTTTTATCAGCAGGGTGGTAAAGCCCAGGAAGGTAGCTGCATACACAGTGGACCTCATTTGTGAAGATAAGATCTAGATTTAGTGCGGCAATCAAAAAGATCAGTGTAAAAATCCTTTGGAAATGAGTGACCTGACTTTCCCTGAGCAGGAACAAGAGACACTTCATTGAAAATAACATAGAACTTTCAAGCAACTGTAAAATTAATTTTAGCAAGGTATTAATGGCAAGACAATCACCGTAGCTCACGCTACAGTACAGTCCAATGACGTTTCTGTTGTTTTAGATGGTTAAAAGCATAGACTGTGTTTAAAAATGGACCTAGAATGCATGTTATCACCAAAGTTGTCCTAGAAACAAATCTTGCCACTTGTCAGTCACTTTTTGAGGAGTTTTTGGGACGCAACAGTAAAGATAAAATCAGCAGTTACATTTGGTAACAAAAAAATAAAATAAACAAGCTTTCTCCCTGAAGTTAGATACAAGCTTTATTTACAGTTCAATTCAGCGTGGCAACAGTCAGTAATCAGTGTCTTTGGCTCATATATTTCTCAGTTCAGCGGTTGATTTGCTCTTTGGGGATGAAAGTATGACAGCTTCCATCTTTGCTGTTTTTTATTCAGGAATCTTTGAGTGCCATTTTCTACCTGTGAATAGCCTCATGATCTTTTTGTTTGTTTGTTTGTTTGTTTTGGCCACATTTAAGATATGGGTAGATCTATAGAGTCATCTGTCAATGCTCTCAGTAAATGGCTAGGCCAGCAGGAGGCAGTTCATTTTTGATATTAAATGGTTGACTCTTTCAGTTTTCTTTTTTTTTTTACAGTTAAGGGATATTTATCTCCCATTACTGTACGCCATGACCTTTTTGACTTCTCTCTCCTGGAGCCTGTACTATGGAGCAGGATTTGGACTTATCTATGTAACGTAAGAAATGACTCTGGGTTTTCAGTACTATGAAGGCAGCTCACTTCTTACTAAGGTAACTTATGCTGCAGACTTATCCTGCTCTGAAGCAGATTAAGTTCTAGATTAGTAATCAACAGGCATGAGATCACCACCTACTGACCAATCAATTCTCCAGAGAATGGCTGTGTTCTGTTTTACTTCCTGCCCTTAATTGTTGTCACCTGTGTTCCCTTCCCCACCTGTTGCCACTCTGTCTTAGTGTCTACTAATGCTCTGTCGTTTCTGTGCTCTGTCACGTCGTTAGTCTTCCCTGTGTGTCACTGCCATGCCTGTTAGTTTGCTGCTCAGCTCTTAGTTCCATGCCATGTCTAGTCAAGTCCATGTCAATGCATATTTAAGCCAGGTCTAGCTCTTTGTTTTGTTCCAGTTTCTGCTTTGGACTTTATCAGCTTGAAATAAAGCTCGTTTTTAGCTGAACCTGCCTCCAGAAGTCTTGCATTTTGGGTCTTCTCCTCTCTTTAATATGCTCACTGTGACAGACTTCAGTGTGTGGAGAGCAGGAGGGTCTAAAGTATTTTTAGGGCCCTGTCACACCATGGCGATTTAACAAGCTCATGTCGACACATCCAAATTCCTTGAAAAAGCTGAAAAAGCAGAACAATAATGTTAAATGAACATATACATAATGTATTGCTAACACACATGTATATAGAATGTAACTTGAAGCTCATTTATACCACTTCCCTTAAACGCAGCACACGCCATTATATGTTAGCTGCATGTTAGAAACACGTTCAGTATGACTGGAACATGTTAAATACGTCTACAAACATCAATATCCATTGAAGGTAAGTTTAATATATGTTACACATATGTTAAAAACACGTTGCTCATAGGTTATTAATACGTTTTGTGTATGCTAGACATTATCACCATGCACATTATCTCATCAACATATGAGTAACGTGAATCTCCATATGCATAAAGTACCTGTAACATATGGTCCTCGTATGTGGGACGTATAAGCCATACGCTGGCAAATGTCGAAGATTTTGTGAATGCTCAAAATTTTCTAGCACCCTCGTCGTACTGCGGCGTATACCGGTGTACTTCAGAGTTCTCTTGAATTATACAAAACTTACCTAGAACTTAATCGATGTAGGCCAGTGTATTTGCAGTTTTTTCCTACACTGGCATGCGCTTGTTAAATTATTAAGGTGTGACAGGAGCTTTTATAGTATCAGAATTTTTTGAGCATCAGTTAGTTGAGATTCTTAGATGTAACTTTAATGATTTTATTCTCATTAGCTACAAACAATGTCATAACTGTGGATTAATGACACAACTGTGATACTACACAGTCAGCATTTTTACCGACTTTTCTTATTGGCATCAAATGGGCTGAACTTCATATTCATAGAGTCGATCTTTTCCAGTACCTCATACACACATACAACCATTCATAAAATGATTTTAATACTATACTGCACATTGTTGCAGTGCGTTTCCTGTAACAGATATACCGCTGTTTGTCTGCAGAATCTGTGTTTGTTTTAGTCTGTGTTTAAACTCTTCATATTTTTAGAATACCTTAGTTTTAGCTTCCTTTGCAAATTCTGCTGCCAGTAGACTCTGTTCTGTGGTTGGTCAGATGCTGCCAATGCCACCCCCTTTGTGTAAACACACTCATAGCTGGATTGGTAAACCATGGGTTGAATTATCATGTTGATAACTACCTTTGTGTGACTGTTTATTGCCAATGTTAGTCATGGAGTCCCACAGGGTTCTGTGCTGGGAACAATACTCTTTACGTTATACATGCTTCCCCATATTATTAGAAAACACTGCGTACATTTAAATTGCTATGCACATGATACCCAGCTATATTCATCCATGAAGCCAGATGGCTCAAACCAAGGAATTAAACTACAGGCATGTTTTGAAGACATAAAGACCTGGACGGAATATTATTTTCTATTTTTAAATTCAGACAAAACTGAGGTTATTGTATTTGGCCCTAAAAACCTCAGAAACAGTCTTTCTAACCAGATACTTACTCTGGATGGCATTACTTTGGCCTCCAGTGACACTGTGAGGAATCTTGGAGTTATTTTTGATCAGGATATGTCCTTCAATGCTCACATTAAACAAATATGTAGGATTGACTTTTATCATCTTCACAATCTTGCCAAAATTAGAAACATCTTGTCTCAGAGTGATGCAGAAAAACTAGTTCATGCATTTATTACTTCTAGGCTTGATTATTGTAATTCATTGCTATCTGGCTGTTCTAAAAGCTCTCTAAAAAGCCTCCAGTTGATCCAAAATGCTGCAGTGAGAGTACTGACAGGGACTAGAAAGAGAGATCATATTTCCCCTATACTAGCTTCTCCTCACTGGCTCCCTGTTAAATCAAGAATTGAATTTAAAATCCTTCTACTCACTTACAAAGTCTTGAACAATCAGGCCCCATCCTATCTTAAAGA
>VUQH01075266.1:5897-16726 GCA_015106775.1 Etroplus canarensis
CATCTGCCTCGACAGGTTGGGGGTGAGGGGACAGAGAAGACAGAAAGGAGAGCAGAGAGAGACACACGCTATGGGAGAGAGAAAACGACATTTAATGACATGCAGCAGTAACTAATAAATGATGGGGAGTGAAAAGAGGTGGATAGAGTAGAAATGCCCAGCATAAGAGGCCCCCCAGCAGTCTAAACCTATTGCAGCATAACTAAGCCCTAACTATAAGCTTTATCAAAAAGGAAAGTTTGAAGCCTGATCTTAAAAGTAGAGAGGGTGTCTGTCTCCTGAATACAAACTGGGAGCTGGTTCTGCACTCTGAGAGAGAAGTGCTCTAATGGGAAAATATGGTATAATGAGGTCTTTAAGATAGGATGGGGTCTGATTGTTGAAGACTTTGTAAGTGAGTAGAAGGATTTTAAATTCAATTCTGGATTTACGGTAACAGGAAGCCAATGAAGAGAAGCCAATATATGGAAATTATAATCTCTCTTTCTAGTCCCTGTCAGTACACTCGCCTCAGCATTTTTAATCAACTGAAGGCTTACTCTGAGACTGGATGTTTCTAATTTTGGCTATATTGAGAAAAAAGAGAGTCCTACATATTTGTATAATGTAAGCCTTAAAGAACACATCCTGGTCAAAAATGACTCCAAGATTCCTCACAGTGCCACTGGACTCCAAAGTAATGCAGTCCAGAGTAAGTATCTGGTTAGAAAGAGTGTTTCTGAGGTTCTAGGGCCAAATACAATAAACTTAGTTTTGTCTGAATTTAGAAGTAGAAAATTACAGGTCATCCAGGTCTTTATGTCTTCAAGACATGCCTGTAGAAGAAGAAATGATATTGTCACTTAGTGACCAGTTTACAGACTCATGACATGAATCCTCCAAGTCCTTTGGAGCAAGCAGAACTGAGTTATAGAGGTGATCTATCTAAAAGCCAAAACTGGTTTTGGAGAAGCATACAGTCAAGTGGTCTCCTAAATGTCTGGCTATAGCTGAGAAATGTATTATAACAAAATTCTTTTGCCAAAGTGAAATTTTATGTCTAGAACTCCATAATCCCTCACAGGATCAATTATTTGGGGTTTTTATTAATATGGGACAATTCTTTTTTTCATTGCAAAGCCTACTCAGGGTGTCAAATGTCCATGTTCTTTATAACTTCATCTATTGCTATTTAAAAATGCATGTAGGTACATTTACACTGATTACTTACATGTACATGTACCTACATGCATTTTTAAATAGCTGTCTTTTTAGATCTAAAAGAAAGTATTCAATACCGTCAATTACCAACTTCTTTTGTCTAACCTGTTCGTTTTGGGTTTTTTTCTGAAAAAGCTACCATGTGGATATCATCATATTTGTCCCAGAGAAAACAATGTCAGTGTATTGAAAGTGTCATATATTTTATATGGAATGCTCTATAGGCGTCAAAGACTCCATACTTAGGCCACTTTTATTTGCACTTTATCTTTATGATCTACTATGTATGCCCAGATGTTAACCTTAGTACTGTAGGACCTCAACATATTGATGTCCCAGATAAGTTTTGTGCACTGCCGGTCGTATATATTGATCACTTCTGGTGTTTTCATTCACTGCCGGTCGTCTAGCTGGTCGTATAGCTGGCAATACTAGGGTTAATATACAAACGTATGCAGATGATGCAGTGACCTCTACACACACAAAAGGCACCGAAGAAGCATCCTCAATTCTTACAGTGGCTGGTCCAGGATATGTGAATTTTTTTATGACAGTCTGAACTGCACAAATCCATTTTTTTCAAATAAGAAGGATACATATTCTAAGTTTTTGAAAGCAATCTCAGTCTGAACGGTCATGTCGCATTTCATCCGACTTTTACATCACTGACATGAGAGAGACAATTCTGCACAGAAGGAGGTGAGATGAAATGTTAACAATGGACAGCGTTGATGTTGCATTTAAATTATGATGTGAGCGACCACACAAAATAATCAGATCTCAACGACGAATCAGAATTGAGCATTAAGACCTGCATTGTGAACATAGCCTAAATCACATCTCTTATTAAATACAATAAAACAATCTGTGTAACACTTCCAAAACAATCATTGGTGGTAACACATTCTTATGTAATCTTGCAAGGGGAGGAGCTTGACAGTATAAACAAGTTCAAATATCTTGGGTTCACACTGGACAAAGGTTGTCCAGTGACAAATTGATTTTCCATGTCTGTCAAATCCTTTGCCATAGGATGTTTTTATAATCTATGAATGTTTTTTTCACATGTTGAGTGTTGTTTCTATCCCTGGTCACTCACAGGTGAAAGTGTGCTTAATTCAACAGAATTGCTTTTTAAGAAAAATATAAGAATTTAAGATAAAAAGCCAATCTCACCTCATCATCATAATGCTTTGGAAAAGCATGATCTTTTGGTAATGCTACAAAAGTTTACGCATGTTTGTTTAGTATTTAAGGTTTATATGGACTTTCCCCACATCCTTTAAATGAATTTTTTTAATCAAAAGACTGATGGTGGGATTGGCACCAAGGCCACCACTAGAGGGGTTTATAAGGTGCCTAATAGGTGCACCACATTTGAACAAACTGTGCGCTCAATAATTTTAAAAAAATGTTCCTTTGGCTTGTATTTTCCCCAAGGGGTAGCCACAGCAAACTAATCTGCATTCGTAATTTCACAGACTTTTTACCCCGAATGCCCTCCCTGATGAAACCCTCCATGATGAGAGGAGCTTGCGTCCCCACTTGGAATGGAACCAGTGACTGTTTGCTTGTAAAGCAAATGTAGAAACCACCACACTATGGGGACACTAAAACTTCACTCTCAGTAAAGGGAAGTAAATATTGGAACAGCTTAACAACGGCAATAAATAAAAGCTCTACATATTCCCCCTTCAAGTCTCATCTCAAACAGTAGATGATGGCATCATCAAGTCTGTGATCATTTTTAAACTCTTTTGTATGATGTTGTTTAAATTTGTTCTGTATTAATATGCTTTGCTTCATTTTGTCTTTTTTCCCTCCTGCCTGTTTATTGTAAGTCTTGTTTGACCTGCCCGGGGACGACAGATGTAAATTAGCTGTTTGCTCAAACCTCGCACGTTTACACCTTATATGGCAGGGGTGCACACACGTATTTAACTTGCGAGCTACTTATTAAATGACCGAGTCAAAATGAGCTACCTACTATAAAAATGCAAAAATATATTTATTTATAAATATATTGAGAATTCTTTATATGTACAGTATACTGTATGTAGGTGTACCTTGCATAACTGCATGAACCCTTATTTTTGTCGTTATCTTTCTCTGATGACTTGCACTGAATGGAATCAGCCAGGGATGCGTAATCCGGACAGTAGCTGCTGCCTCAAACACACTTGAAACACTATGAAAAGTCCAAAATGCCGCTCCACATTTCCCTTCTTTGGAATAGCAATGGTAGTCTGGTAGATAAGGAAGACACACTTAGAACATGACATTGTGAAAAAAGTCCACCTCCGACTCCTTATGAAAGTGGTAGGTTTTTGTCTTCCTACTTGGTCCAGCTCCCTCACTCGTTTTATTTCTTTTCTTAAGTTTATTAGAAATACACTGGAGGCTAACTAGGCAACTTGGTAGCTTGCTAGAGACTTGCAGTAGCTGGCACGGAACGTGCATGCGTGGTGACTTGGTATCAGAAAAGATCAGATGTCAGACTTATGTAGCCTAAATAGTGCTTTTCTACTCTGAGCACTCCAAGCACTTTTTACTACAACCCTGATTCACCCAGTCACACATAAGTTCATACAGCACTTTATTCTATGCCGTTAAATGCGTTTAACTATCGCCCACACATTCACACTCCAGTGGATGCATCGGGAGCAATTTGGGGTTCAGTGTCTTGCCCAAGGACGCTTCGGCATGTACACTAGGGAAGCCAAGGATTGAACCACCAACCTTCCTGTTGGAAGGGAGCGTATACGTCCTTATAGTGATGTCCATTAACATGCACTGCCCCTCTTCAATAAATAAATAAAATGAAATGAAAAAGTAGAGGTACCTGTTTTTTGTTTGTTTGTCTGTTTGTTTTTAAAAAAGACTGGTTGAAGTTGAAGTACTGATTCAAGATCATTACTCAAGTGAAAGTGAAAAAGTACAGGCACTGAAATCTACTCAAAGAATAAAAGCATTTCTAGCAATAATATAATATAATATAAAATAAAATAATATAATATAATATAATTTTAAAAATGTACCTTTAGCTGCTCCCTCGCATTTTCGCCAAGGGGTCGCCCCAGTAGATTAATGTGCATCAGTAATCTGGCAGGAGTTTTATGCCGGATGCCCTTCATGACATAATGCAAGGGAATAGGAACTGTATTTCAGTGCTAAATTATAGATTTTTTTTGGTTACATTAATCTCTGTGTTTTACATCAGTGGCGCCTGATAAGCAGAGTGGATGGTTACACCAGTAGGTCTGTCTTCTGTTTGTTATTGTTCCGTCCATTGAGGTTCAAATCGGTTTGATGTCAGGGAGACGTGCATTGACTCCTTAGTTTTTTGAAACACTAAGGAGTAGAAAGTAGAGATATTTGTGTTCAAATGTAGAAAATAAAAGCAAAAAGTGTCTGAAAAATAAATTCTCAAATAGAGTACCAGTACCTGAAAAAACTCCACTTAAGCACAAATTCTTTGTACTTCGTTACGTCCCACATTGGGTTATGTCTCTGGTTGTGCTGGTCTGCCCTCTTGTGGATATAACTCAATAATAGTTTGAACATGAGTGTGCTTTTTTGAACAGATAATCAATCATGAGTTTAGCACTTTTTTTTTTTAAAAAAGACCCTCTAAGCGCAACATCACTTATCTCCAAGACATTCAACTCTGCTATTTAACAGCGGTAATACCGATGAACAGCGAGTGGCTGAAAATGTTGGGCCATCACCGGCCTAGCACCACCTGTGATGAGGTTCTGTTTGACTGTGTTAATTGATTCTAATGAGGAAGCGCAGGGAGATTTGGAACGGGTCTAATCTGTGTTGCAGCTCAGTTTCAGCCTTGCCCTGCGTGTGGTTTCGCTTTGTAAATCCAGTTGTTCTGTCACCTCTCCAGCTGACTCACCGCTGTCTTCCCCATCAAATCCAATAAACAAGGGAAGCCAGGGATTAGTCGCAGCTAAATACACTAAGCTTATTTGATAATCACGGCTTCTCCCCAATCTCTGCTAATTAACAATGGATGTGACGAAATTAATCTACACGAATGGCTGTGAGGACCCATCTACGTTATCAGAGTCTCATGAACACATTTTGCTCCTGCATTTCATGGCCTTTGTGGCGTGAAGCCTCTGTTGAGCTGATTCCAGCCTGTTGATATGCAGGTGGCAGTATATTTCTACAACGCCCTTGAGACCATTAAAGGACCTCACTGGCAACTTTGAATGAAATTACACATGCCCGCTTTACCCCTCAAAGGCCAAGCACCCAGTAGATGCTGTTTTGTCACAGGATGTTGCATTAAATAAGTGTAATTTCCCCTTTTCTGCTTGCCACAGTGAGTTTGATTCATTTAAACACCCCTCAGTCAGCCAGCTAATTAATTTGTGACTTTGGGAGCACGCGAGGGAGAAAAACCTGGTGTGCCAGTATTATTAACTCCTTAATGACAGGTTTGGACGCTGCTGGTTTGACTTCAAGAAGCCATCACCTGGAATAGTTACCATGTGAGCCGTGTCAAAAGGTAACTGGGAGAATTTCCTGCTTTTTTAACATGTTTGAGCCCATCAGTTGTGCTGTTCTGATTCTTCGCAACGTTGCTTCAGTTCATTAAAATCTCTCTTTGAGTCGATCCATTCTCTTTCGAAAAACAGCAGCAGAAGAACCAGCTGTTCACAAAGGTCCTAAATGGGCCAATCCATGCATTTGCAGGCTGCGTCAAGTCAAAATGGATCACTTTCTTAACTGTTAAGGACAGTATTTTAGTTTGAGCTGTGTTAGGGTTATGTAACAGGGGTGGTGGTGTAATGGTTAAGGTGCTGGGCTCATGATCAAGAGGTCATGAGTTCAAATCCTGGTCAGACCCCCCACTGTGCCAAGACCCTTAGGCAAGGTCCCAACCTCAAGCGTGCCTCTGTCCACCCAGCAGTAAAAGACAGGTAGCAGAAGGTAACCTGAGATGGACTAGCGTCCCATCCATTCTTCACGCTGCAGAAACCAGGATGAGCTCCGGCCCATTGAGCCTTGTAGGCTCGGGTGTAAAAAGCCTAACAGACTTTACCTACCTCCCTGCCTAGGGTTATGTAGTTTACCTCAGAAAAAGGTACTCCTTACGTTATTAAGGTTCCTTTACGCACCTGAGATATTGTCTGTGTCTAGTTAGTTCATCTCAGGCACTGTAAATTCATCTTTAAGCACATCCCATTGTATGGATACAGTGGTCAAGCAGCAAGAAAAAATAACACTGAAGGGGTTTTAAATACAGAAAAATAAAAGCTTATCTCAAAGGAGAGACACAGAAGCCCTTTAGTGTAACAGAATCCACTTCATTTCAATTGGAACTAAGAGTGATAAACAATCTGAATAATGTTCCTGAAGTGCTCTAATCTCTTTAGGACACAGAGAGCTGGAGGATGGAGGGCAAGGCGGGTGAAGAGGATTGTTAATTTCATCAAAATGGTGGCTCAAGGAGTGGAGGAGTGGAGGCTTGGCCCACAGGGAGGTAAAAAAACACTAACTCTCCCTCCTCCTTCATCCTGTTACATATTACATTGTCTCCCACTGCTCAGCCTAATGCTTAAACTCAATTATTCCTCCCACTGTTAGACAAACAGCCACGTTGGTTGGGGCGAGTGTTCACACTGTCCCTGGGTATACTGCAGCGGTGCATTGCTGTTTGAGGCCAATATTAGCCCTTTATTAAATCTGGTCCAGTCCTGGTCATATGATGGATTTGGTGCTGATTGTTAGACTATGCAAATGAACAATGAAAAACAAGGTCACGGACTACCTAAGCTGATAGGACAGGTGATTTGGATAGAATGGCACAGTAAATTCCTTAAATGCTTTACACATTTCAGCGGACTTTGTTAGATTAAGATGGAGCTGTGGATGACAGGTGGATTGGTGCAGTGACATCATGAATACCAGAAACTCGCCTTTCACTATTCATTTCCAACATAAGCTTTGGGTAAAGACATAAAGAATGGGATCAAGGATATGAGCGGTACTAAGGCTGTGGATTTATTGATTTATTTTATTGTAGAAAGCCAACTTAAAACAACCATTAAAGCTACATTTTTGCTGGCACTACTTTTAATGGATGAGGCCGGCTACTGATGTAAGGAGATGGCAAACCGACAAATGATTTACCATCAGTAAGTATCAGGTCAGAAAATGATCAAATGAGTGGTTTTATGGGAAGACTGAATGTACTGTGTCATTTAGTCTTCAGGGCTATTCTGGTTGAGGTTTCTGTTTATTCATAATTCAGTCAAGTATAATAAGTATTTTATTTTTCTTTTCAGTACACAGTCATCCATATTCCACAGAGAGTTTGCAGACAGATATACAAAGACCACTGTAGGTTAACCATCTGTCCTCCAGTGATTTACTGTGAACGCCAGTTACCAAAACTGTGACTGCACCATGCCCATGGAGCAAATTATGATAATTATGGCATTTTTGATGCCATGTGGAGACACAAACCCCTCTCACCATGGATGGTTGTGTCAGGAAGGGCATCCGGCATAAAACCTCTGCCAAATTATCAATGCAGATTAATCCGCTGTGGCGACCCCTTGGGGAGAATAGAAGGGAGCATGACATTTTTCATGACATTCTTATATCCCTTTGTCTCCCACTATTTATCTATTGTTTGAGATCATAGATTGTCACCTACACATTACACCCAAGGGAGCATTTATAAAATCTGGCTCAATAATCCATATGCATTGATATGGAGTTGGTGTGGGAATTTTTGTCCATTCATCCTGAGGAGGACTGATGTTACACAAAAGGGCCTGGTTTGCGATCGCCATTCTAAGAGTCGATGGGGTTGAGGTCAGGGCTCTATGCGGGACAGCCAAGCAGCTGCTAGCGGCAGCAAGGTGGCTCAGTGGTTAGCACTTCTGCCTCACAGCAAGCTGGGCCTGGGTTCAAACTCCGGTAGGGCCCTTCTGTGTGGAGTTTGCATGTTGTCCCTATGTGTGCACGTACTTCCTAGGTTATTATTGCACAGGATACTCTCACAAAATACATTTGTAATCTCAGGAGTTCACTTCTCACATAAATAAAAGTTTAAAAAATAAACTTATTCTGCATCAAACTCATCCACCCATGCCTTAACGCACCTTGCATTACACTGGGCAAAGTAATGCTGGAACATACAAGGCTTTCCTCAAAATGTTACCGCAAAGCTGGAAGCATAGAATTATCCTGAATGTTTTGGTTAGCTCAACCCTGACTCATCTATCAGACTGCCAGATAGAGAAGTGAGATTCATCACCCCACAGAGCATAATTCCACTGCTTTAGAGTCTAGTGGCAGTGTGTTTTACACCACTCCATCCAATTGCACTTAGTAATGTGAGGCTTACTTCAATGCTATGAAGCACAGTTTTTGTTAATGTTAATGCCAGAGGAGGTTTGGACCTGAGACAGCAGAACTTTCTCGCACAATTCGCAGCACTCAGTGACCCCGCTCCATAACTTTTTGAGTTCTGCAAATCTGTGGCTGCGTTGCTGTGGTTCCTGAATACTCTGCAATAATACCACTCACAGTTGGAATATTTAGGAGGTAAAAATGGCATGAACTGGCTTGCAGCAACACTGGCATCTTATTTCAATGTCACACTCTAAATTCAGTGAGCTCTTGTTTGTAAAGGCAGACTGCATGGCTAGGTACTTTTTTAATACACCTGTGGCAATGGGACTCAAACACCTGAATTCAAAGATTAACAGGTGTGCCCCACTTCTTCCATCCATGTATGATCCATCTGTTTGTTTGCTTTTCAAATGGACTGGACTGGTATAGCACTTTTCTGCTCTTACAGTGCTTTTATTCCATGCCTTTAAATGATTTTTTGAGCATTCACACGTTCACACTCTTATGGGTGCATCAGGGCAATTTAGGGTTCAATACCTTCCCCAAAGGGCCTTTTGACATGCTGCCTGGAGGATCGAATCACTGGCCCTCTAATTAGTAGACGCCCTACTCTACCTCCAGGAGGAGAATGTTATAAGCTTCTTGGCGCTTAGAAAAAAAGTGAGATTCATTCACATTTCATCATTTTATCATAGCCGTGTCCTTCTGGATAGAACCCAAGAAGAAATAGCTTTGGGTCTAGAAGGATTTCCTTTGAAATAATCCTTACATGTCACTCTGACCTCTTCTCAAAAATGTTTTAATCTTTCTGCCAGACAAAGTGAAACAGTGTTCCTTTAGCGCCTATGCATTTAATACATATGGGATTTGTGACAGATCTGGACTTTTTTGTAGCACTTTATAAGCCCAAAGCTTAAATGTAGCATCTCTTTTTCCAGGATAAAAAAATTGGAAACAGCATATTTTGCTATAATGCTTAATTCTTTTAAACATTTATCTTATTATGCTGAATTTTAATCACATGTTTAACAATTTGACATTTTATATAAACAGACCCTGTAGTGTAGTGATTTATACATTTGCTTGAGACACAAAGGGTCCCTGGTTTGATTCCAGGAGGAGACACCAGCTGCACTCGCCTTGGAGAGTTGTGCCAGGAAGGGCATCTGGTGTGAAATCTCTGACAAATTACCAATGTGGCTGTGGCAACACCTTTGGAGAAAATACACTGCATGCACAATTATTAGGCAAGTGAGTATTTTGACCATATTGTAATTTATATGCATACTTCCCAATTCCAAGCTATATAAACTTGAATGCCTATTGGATTTAAACATACGAGGTGAGGTGCATTTGTGTAATGAGGGAGGGTGTAGCCTTAGGAGATCAACAACCTATATCAGGAGCGTACATTTATTAGGCAGCTTCTTTTCCTCAGGCAAAATGGGCCAGAAAAGAGATCTGACAGACTCTGGAAAGTCAAAAACTATAAAACATCTTTCAGAGAGATGCAGCACTCTTTAAATGACCAAGATATTAGGACATGACTACAGAACCATCAAACGTTTTGTTGCAAATACCCAAAAGGGAGAAGAGAAGAATCAAACGTGAAGCTGCCAGGAAGCCATTATCCTCCAGTGCTGTCATATTCCAGAACTACAACCTACCTGGAGTGTCCAGAAGTACAAGGTGTTCAGTGCTCTGAGACATGGCCAAGGTAAGAGAGGCTGAAACCCAACCACCACTGAACGAGACACACAAGCTGAAACGCCAAGACTGGACCACGAAATATGTGAAGATGGATTTTTCAAAGGTTTTATGGACTGATGAGATGAGAGGGACTCTTGATGGACCAGATGGATGGGTCTCTGGCTGGATCAGCAATGGGCATAGAGCTCCACTCCGACTCAGACACCAGCAAGGTGGAAGTGGGGTAGTGGTATGGACTGGAATTATTAAAGATGAGTTTGTTGGATCTATCGGGGTTGAAGATGGACTCCAAGTCCTCCACTGCGTGGCTAGCCAGTAAAGGCCTTAAAGATGAAAGAATAATGACATGGCCCCCTTCCTCACCTGACCTAAACCCTATTGAGAACTTGTGGGCCCTTCTTAAACATGAGATGTTCAGTGAAAGAAAACAGCACACCTCTCTGAACAGAGTCTGGGAGGCTGTGGTTGCTGCTGCGCAAAAAGTTGATCGTCAACAGATCAACAAACTGACAGACTCCATGGATGGAAGACTTTTG
>VUQH01075283.1:0-14994 GCA_015106775.1 Etroplus canarensis
CCTTGGCTGGCGTTATGGGAAAATCAAAAGAAATCAGCCAAGAGAGAACTGTGGAGCTCCACAAGTCTGGTTCATCCTTGGGTACAATTTCCAGATGCTTGAAGGTGCCACGTTCATCTGTTCAAACTATTATCTGCAAGTATAAACAACATGGGAATGTCCAGCCATCATACTGCTTAGGAAGGAGACGGGTTCTGTGTCTCAGAGATGAACGTATTTTAAACAAAGGTGTGAATCAACCCCAGAACCAAAGCCAAAGACCTTGTGAAGATGATGGCTGAAGCTGGTAAGAGTGTGTCATTATCTACAGTCAAACGAGTCCTGTACCGACATGGGCTAGGAGGCCACTCAGCCAGGAAGAAGCCTTTACTCCAAAAGCAACATAAAAAAGCCAGATTACAATTTGCAAACACACACAGGGACAAAGACTCCAATTTTTGGAGACATGGCCTATGGTCTGATGAACCTAAAGTGGAACTGTTTGGCCATAATGACCATTGTTACATTTGGAGGAAAAAGGGGGAAGCTTGTAAACCTGAGAATGCCCTCCCAACTGTGAAGTATGGGGGTGGCAGCATCATGCTGTGGGGCTGTTTTGCTGCAGGAGGAACTGGTGCACTTTATAAAATAAATGGCATCATGAAGAAAAAACATCACGTGGAAATATTGAAGCAACATCTCAAGCCATCAGCCAGGAAGTTGAAGCTTGAGCACAAATGGGTCTTCCAAATGGACAGTGACCCTAAGCATTACGCTAAAGTAGTCACAAAGTGGCTTAAGGACAACAAAGTCAATGTTTTGGAGTGGCCATCACAAAGCCCTCATCTCAATCCCATAGAAAATTTGTGGGCAGAATTGAAAAGGCGTGCGTGAGCAAGGTAGCCTACAAACCTGACTCAGTTAAACCAGTTCTGTCAGGAGGAATGGACCAGAATTCCAGCTAACTACTGTGAGAAGCTTGTGGAAAGATACCCAAAACGCTTGACCCAAGTCATACAGTTTAAAGGCAATGCTACCAAATACTAAGGAAATGTATGTGAACTTGTAAAAAAGTAATAAAAATCTCTCTAAAACATTCTCTCTCATTATTGCAGCATTTAGCAAATAGAAATAATTTTGGCAATCCTAACTGATCTAAAACAGGAAAAGTTTAGTCTGATTTAATTTCAGACAGTGAGAAAAAAAATGTTTGTATTTTTACACAGTGTATGTAAACTTCTGGTTTCAACTGTACATGTCCATGTCCGTAGACTTGCTAGAATAAATAGCAGTACTTGATGCATCTACTGTATTGGTAAAGCCAAGGTTCTCAAAGTGTGGCCATGGTAACTTCTATCACCCACAAGAATAATATGGAAAGAATCCACTACAGTATGTTTCATTCAACCACAGTGCTGACAGTGCTGAGATTCAGCAGTGTAGGTCACAACCAAGGAAGCATTTCTCTTTAATATCAACACTTCTGCTTATATCAGGCAAAACCTTTTTAATGACAAATACTTTTGTCAAGAAATGTAATACCCATCTAACTAATGGTTAAAAATACACATTGCACATTAAACAGTCACTAAAAGCCTTTGATGTACAGTATTTCCTGTGTTGCCCTCAGTTATATGCTGCCTACCTACTTTGGCACTCAGTCATCAAAATGTTGGCAAGCCCTGTTTCAAAGCTTACATGGAAAAAGTACCAGGAAAACCAACTGGCAGCTTGACTGCTGAAAAATACTGTTGTGGGGTTTTCTTTTATTACAGAAAAGGATACCCTCCATATATTCAACAACTTCTTTACTTGACACTCATAGGACAATGTGTTTATTTACTTTTTTGACACATGACCTGAAAGAAAAAACTATGTTCAAATACAAACTAAAATCCACAGCTTAATGTGACCTGTGTTAGTTTTACACAAAGAGGTAGTGCATGAACATACAAAATCCTAATCAACTGCCTAATAATAACAGTGAGACCAAAAACAGAAAAAGGATAGATCAGTGTGAGTAATTTCATGGCCTTGACCAATATTCATCAGGCATATTTTAGCTGTTTTTGAATAACCCAGTGTTGATGTCCAATCCAGATGTTCAATCATTCAATTTCTTTGGCATATAAACACAGGTATCTTTCAAATCCTTTTCACATTGTAGTACTGACTAAAAATGTGTTGCATATTTGGTGACACGTTAAAACACTAAATTATTCATTATCAGAACTGGACTTTCTGTCCCTTGTAATGTAGTGGTTTACACATACACCTCGCAAGTAAAAGGTTCCTGGTTCGATTCCAGGTGGGGACACAAGCCCCTCTCACCATGGAGGCTTGCATCAGGAAGGGCATCTAGCATAAAACCTCTGCGAAATTACCAATGCAGATTAATGGTGATCCCTTGGGCAGAATACAAGGAAGCAGTTGAAGGTACATTAGAACTGGACTTTCTAATGTGACTTCAATGAAGCATTGCATCTTTTTCTTTCTTAAGTGCATATGTGAACACACGTGCAGAGTGTATATACATCAAACACCCAATATATTAAGTAGGTCTATGTAAATGACTTGATTTGGTAAAATTTGGTATTTTTTTAAAGCTCAGTGTCACAGTATTTTTTACCACAAGCACTTTTCTTACTACTGAAAGTTAGTACACAGTTATAAGATTTTTCAGTGAGGTTAGTGACTTTCAAGACACATTTTATGGTTTGGTAATGAGCCTTATTGACTACCGTTTGCTTTTGTAATCTCAAGTTTTTGATGATCCATAATCTTGATGTTCTTTTCAGCATTTTCAACATTTCTCAATAAAGTCTCCAGCCTCCGCTTGATCTT
The DNA here is from genome assembly GCA_015106775.1 of Etroplus canarensis. NCBI lineage: Eukaryota > Metazoa > Chordata > Actinopteri > Cichliformes > Cichlidae > Etroplus > Etroplus canarensis. The sequence continues at coordinate 2,824 of VUQH01075283.1, forward strand.
CTTCTGGTCCTCCAGAGCACAGCTGATCACGATGGCCTGAAACTTCTGGTCAATGGGAATAGCAGGTGCCTCAGTCACACAGGCGGCATGCAGAGCCAGAAGCTTCTGCCGGCTCCCGTCCATGCCGCCCAGCAACTTTTTTACCACTTCATCTATCATAGATGTGGCCTTCTGTAGTGCCTCCTCCTGCTGGGAGTTTCTGATTGTGCCAACACAGATCTCCACAGCCAGCGTCCGGCCCATCAAACGGTTTGCAGTTAAATTCAACTCTTCTCTCTCTCCTAAGACACAAGACATGAAACAAATCAATGCTGCGTTTTTAAGGTTAAAACTGTATATGTTTACCATGGATGGAACTATCTTTTGTAAGGGGTACATATACACTATATAGACAAAAGTATTGTGCCACTTACAGATTAAACCTACAAGAGTTGTTGACATCCCATTCTACATCCATAGACATAAATATGGAGTTTATCCCCCCTTTACTGCTATAAAAGCTTCCACTCTTCTGAGAAGACTTTCTACAAGATTTTGGAGTGTGTCTGTGGGAATTTTTGCTCATTCATCTGAACAGTATTTTTGTGAGATCAAACACTGATGTTGGGCTCACAATAGCTTTTCTAGTTCATCCCGAAGGTCAGGGCACTTTGCTGGCCAGTCTAGTTCTTCCACACCAAATTCATCCAAACATACCTTTATGAACCTTGCTTTGTGCACTGGGGCACAGTCATGCTGAAACAGAAAAGTGCTTTCCCCAAACTGTTCCCACAAAGCTGGAAGCATAAAGTTGTCCAAAATGTCTCTGTATTAAAGCATTAAGATGAACCAGAATCCCTGTAGTGTAGTGGTTTACACATTCACCTTGCAAGCATAAAGTCCCTGGTTTGATTCCGGGTGGGGGGCACAAGCCCCTCTCACCATGGAGGGTTGTGTCAGGAAGGGCTTCTGGCGTAAAACTTCTGCCAAATTACCAATGTGGATTAATCTGCTGTGACGACCCCTTGAGAAGAATACAAGGGAACAAGCAGCCAAAGGTACATTGGAACTAAGGGGCCCAGGCCAACTTTAGAAAAACTCCTCCATAGTATTATCCCACTTCTACCAAACTTCACAGCTGGCACAGTGCAGTCAGGTAACATTTTACTGACATTCACCAAACCCAGACTTGTTCATCAGACTGCCATATAGAAACTGTGATTGGTCACTACACAGAACATGTTTCCATTGCTCCAGAGTATAGAGGCAGTGTGCTTTAAACCACTCCATCTGAATGCTTGGTGATGTAAGATTTGCATGCAGCTGTTTGGCTACGGAAAGCCATGCCATGAAGTTCCTGGCAAACAGTTTTTGTGCTGATGTTAATGCCAGAAGAGGCAGCAGAACACTGGCAACTTTTACACACTATGCGCATCAGCAGTTGGCAACCCTGCTCTGTAACTTTGTGGCCTACCACTTGGTGACTTAGTTGCAGGGGTTCCTAGAAGCTTTTACTTTGCAATAATACCATTTATAGTTGATCGTGGAATATCTAGAAGGGAAGAAATTTTACAAATTGACTTGTTGCAATCCTATTACAGCACCATACTCAAATTCAGCGAGCTCTGTAGAATGACCCATTCTTCGACAAATCTTTTCAAAGGTGCCTAATTTTATACACCTATGGCGATAAAACTGAAACACCTGAATTCAGTGAGGGGTCGGCCAATACCTTTGTTCATATGGTGTATACTCTTGTCACCTCAAGAGTCTAAAATCAAAGCCTTGCCCTTGTCTTTACCGTGTGGAGTTTTCATGTTCATGATTGTGCTCATTTTTAACAATCCACAGACATAAATGTAACTGTACCAGTGGATTAAGACCACATTTGATGCAATGTAATACAACAGCATGGATCAGAAACTCTACAGTAGTACACTTGAAAAACAGAGCTCCGTTTTAAAAAAACTGTCAGAGAGATATTAGTTATTATTGATATCATGATTATGTCTTGATGCATGCTATATCATGATTATAACTTAATATTTTATGTAACATTTAATTTTTTTATCATGCTGGTGACAAAACTTTACTGTACACACACACAAACAAAACATGCACTGCAGATCACTATTATTAATCTCTTACATGTGGACACCTTATTTGAACATAAAAAGTGAAATGAGTTAAACAGATAAAGCATATTCAGTCTATTGTTGTGCCTTCTTTAAAATTAAACTAAATTAGCAATCTGCAGATGAAACCCCTCAGCTGTAGGCTGTTTCCTGAGTTAAGGACAAAAACCTTGTTGCCTTGTTCTTTTCAAATCCCCAGACGTTCTTGAACATCACCACCCAATCAGCCTAGTTTTCAAATCATATCATCATATCCCCATGTTACAATGACATCAGAGCAAAACTACAGGAATTCAAAGCACAATTAATGAGCCTGTGTGATTCTGTCCCCTGACATAAGCAGTGGGTGGCTTTTTTAAGTTAACTTGTGAGAAGTCAGCAGCCTCACCAGCACAGATGTTACGCATTTCTTGGCTGTTCTGTATAGATTGAATCATTTCCAGGATGCACTCCCTTTCCTGTTCCATGGCCGATGCTGCTTCGCGTAAAGCCTCCACCCTGTAAGAGACAACAACACATGATGATATCCATCCACTGGAAACCCTCCTTACACTGCAAAAGTAAGGCTACGAACTGTGGAGTGATAAATAGGTGCAATCCACGTATAGCCAACTATATTAAATGCTTTTTCCACCTATTGAGAGAACAGCTCTCTCCAGTTAGAAGAAGATATATGACACATTTAAAGGGCAATTTTAATTCGTGATAAAAGATTTGAGCAGTCGTGTGTCCTTAAAACGGCAGTGCCTAAATAGTGGCTCACCATAAAACGCATGGTAAGGCCTGTTACTTCACTGTACCTCATTTCCAGCTGGTCCAAACTTTCCAGCAGCCGCCCTGAACGATCTGCCATGGACAGTGTCCTGCTGAACTTGCCGCTGGGAGCTTCGTTCATTTTCGCCTGTATTTTTGCTTGAGCCATGATGAATACGTCTTAAGAACGATCCGTCCCCGAGTGAAGAAAACAGTTCTCTGTGCGTCCAACACTGAGCTGTCCGGTTGACTGTAGCTCATCCGGCTGCAGCGGCGCCTCTGGGAGAACATTTCCTAACATGGGCTGCAACTTCCTTCACTCACTCCTCATAGAAGTTTCCCGAGGAGCCCAGAACTGTGGTTCACAAAGTCGGGTCTGAGGACCCTCTGAGTCCCCCGAGAACAGCAGTGTGGTCCCCATAACCACCTGGATCTAGCTTTAATCAGCTGCTCTACAAGTTGTTTTCTTTTGGTGAGGTGGTTTTTTTTTAAACTCTCATAACATATTAGTGACTGGCCTTAATTTGCTGCACAATCTCTTCAGAGTCTTTATACTTATAACCACACTGTGCTTATGTGCAAAAAGAGAAATTATTTTCCTATTACTAAAACCGACTCTGAAGTACGATTTCATTAACTCATCCACACCATGCATGTTGTAGAGGTTCCAGCAGCCATGCACTAGACTTCACTAGAAATGACAGCTTTATTCTCCACTTTATTTTCCACTTCCCAATACACTATTTCGACTTTTTCTCAAAATGTCAAAACTTCTTTTGTTTTAAAGTCCTTCTACTTTTTTATTTTTAAAATGGCCCTAATCCTCCTTCGTACTCCCATTAGGGGTCGCCACAGCGGATCATGCATTATGAATATGTATTTGGATTTGGCAAAGATTTTATGCCAGATGCCCTTCCTGACGCAACCTTCCCCATTTACTCAGGCTTGGGACCGGCACTAGGAGTGGCTCCTGCAGCTGGGTTATAAAATATTCTACATTAGTCTGCACAAATTACCATTCCTTTAGATTTAAAATGAGACGAACCCCTCCCTCACCACCACCACCACCAGTGATCAAAAGAACAGAAAAGACTGCCCTTCCAAATTCATGAAGGCAACTTCACCTCTGACACTGTAGTTAGACTGTAGCTGCCACATTCTACAATTAGGTTAAGCCCAGTGTCAATTAACTTGTTCCATGAGTGCACAACACCCATGGTTTACCTCCAGGGCAACAATTTCTAAACTAATTTAGTACACACAGTACTGTGCAAAAATCTTGAGCCACCCCTCATTTTTCTTCTACTGAGCCAGATTTTCTTGCAGTGTTATAAAGTGGTCTTAAGCAATAGTTCTGAATAGATTTCTGAAGGTCTTTCAGAGTTTTTCTTTGGACATTTTTACTCATTTTCAATCCAGTCCTTGTACCCGACCATTTTCAAAAGCATGCTTTTTGTTGTTTGCTAAGCCATGGAACTGACCATTAAAAAAGTACCAAACACAAGGAATAAACCAGTGTTATGTCTGCACATAAAAGACAACTTAGCAAAGAACCAATTTTAAATGGTATCTTTACTAGCATTCTGTCACAAAAATACATTCCCATTTATTTAGCTGAAACTACAAAATAAGCCAAAATTTGACCAGTAGTGAGATTCAGAGTTATTCCGTGAGAACTTGGCATATCTCAGCATGGTGTGCAGTCTGTCTGTAAAAAAGTTGAGGAAACCTGACAATTTAGGGACGGCAGAAGTGGGAGGCCTAAAAACTATCTATAGCAGATGCTGAGTATCCAAAAGTCAAGTCCTTAAGGAATAGGAAAAAATCTTAAAGACCTGACACATGACCTTAGACATGCATCTGGCCCTTCAGTTGGTCAACCTACTGTTCTCTGAGGCGTCATCAGAAACAGTCCCAGTGGGAAAGGGTGGCTGCCAAGATGCCGATTTTAAGGAAGGGAAACAGGAAGAAAAGGCCACAGTATGCCAAATTACACAAAAACGGGACTGAAAATCAGTGGCAGCAGGTCTCATGAATTTCAACATTACAGTGATGTAGAATTATGTTGACGAATGGAGCAAAAGGAGTCCAACATCCAAAGAGGTTTGGAATGTCCTTCAAGAAGCCTGGAGAACTATTCCTGAAGACTACTTAAAGAAATGATAAGAAAGCTTGCCTAGGAGAGTTAAGGCTGTGTTGAAGAATAAATGTGGTCATACCAAATATTGACTTTCAAGCTTGTTGTTTTTGCCTTATGTACTGTATTCCATTTGTTTACATTTTTCAATAAAGCATTGCAGTTGTTTTCCATTTTCCAAACAAATGATAAAGAAATAAGTTGTGGCGCAAGACTTTTTTAAAATGTGATTTAATATACAACAAGCTTGAAGAATCAAATTTGTGAAATACATGAATCAGTATATATATATATATTATATATATATATATATATATATATTCCAATTCAGTACGAACACAACATATTTCAGAATGCTGATTTGCATTGTTAATCTACTTGAAAGAAATTAGTTACACAAAACAGGAGAGCCTATCTTCACCTAGACAGGTGTGTGAGTTTTACTCCAGTGCAATGTTTAACATGTGATCCAATGATTACATTTCTGTATGAGAAAACATTTAACACTGTTGCCTTTTGAACCCAAAAGAAACAAAAAATGCCCACAGTGTTGTTCTGAAAAAATGATCTAACAGTTTATAAATTTAAAGAACCACATGACATCATTTCAAGAAAGACTGGATTTCAAGTCTGTAATGAAAACAGAGTACAACTGGAGACACAGTTAACACTGTGGTCACATGTTTAGTTTTGGCATCTTGCAGTGTCATCAATGCCATCTATAGCACATGTATCGACACACCAAAGCGTTCAGTCTTCATAACAACCTAAAAGTAACCTTCCAAAACATACAATGTGATTGCTCTAAGTACAGAGGAATGTAGAAAGAAGTAAAAATGTGACTAAGATTTATTCATTTATTATATTTTGAACACAACTACCTTATACAAAACATTTCAGTATTCAATCAACAGCATTTCAACAACACTAACAATTCCTTAGAACTCCAGAAGACTTCTTTTGAGAGCTTCCTCCAACTCTGTAAAAAATAGCAGCAGAAAATAAAAATCTTTATAAAAGTGCATCCACATACAACAGTAAAAATTACAACAGTGTAACCAAACAAAATGCTATGCTGAACTAGTAATGATTGCAAAACTGTCTTTTCTGCCTTTATTTATTTTCATGTTAATGCTTTTGATTTGCTGTTTAACATTAGTACCATTTCTATGCCTTCATAGTGCCCATATTCATGTACAGCGGCGTCAAAAGTTTCCTTGATGTTTCAGGTCATCCACGCTAGCATATTAATGAGCTGACTTTTTTCCCCTCTCTCCATGAAATCCCAGGAGGACTTATCAAGGCACTGCGAAAGCCATTTCAAGACTTTAATTTTCTCCTGGGTAAAACATTCTAACAAGCAGCTGCTCTTTTTTTGTATTTCATGTTTCCATTACTAAAAACAAGTTCACCTCCACTACTGTAAGTAAACTAGACTAAATGTAAACACAATGATGGACACTTAAGAGTCTGATCAGGGTTTCATTCGTCACTTAAAAGTTCCAACATCAGATCCATGAATGACAAATTTGGACTCATCTGAAAATAACACCTCCATAAGCTGCTGAATTTCTGTGTGTTCTTTTGCAAATTTAATCCCAGATTTCCCAGTCTAAGAGCTTATGAATAGTATCACTGTATCACTCTCCCCTGTACCCTTTATCCTATTTAGAATGGTCTTTCAACCAATTCTGTTTAAAACAATCCTTACTGCCCTTCTGTCACTTTCTTCTTTATGCCAATAAATACATAGCAGTTAAAATCTGCTGCTGGTCTTTCTGAGTGAATCTGAGAGCCTTTTGTTCTGAGGCACAAGTCATTTCTTCATCCTTCAGAAAATATTTCAAACCATGAAGGAAGAAAGATTAAGTTCTTTGCTGATCTGGTGAACAGTGTATTGTCCTATGCATGACCTTTCCCCTGAGCTGACTTCACTGCCGTTTCCATTTTATCCCCAGTTTCTTTTAACAACCCTGTCTGAAGGTTATTTATGAGGACGAATAAAGATCATTACCCCTGAATTTACAATGATATTCCTAAGCGAGTAAGAAAAAGTGTATTTCTTCACACTAACTGAGCAAAAATTCCACTGAAATTCATCATTCTTGTCCAATTACTTTCCATTTATGGGGTATATTCATGCTTTCTCAAATGTCAACCTGACATGTCATTTTAGTAGAAAAATACAGCTGAGTTTTTCCCTCCTTTGGTTAAACATTGAGTTATTTGTCATGTAATTTGATACATGGATGCAAATTCCTCCAAGTAATTGGTTTAGTTCCAGAGCAGTCAAGACTGTGAGTGCACGCCACACCCCTGCTCCACCCCATATATCCTGTCAATGTATTCCTATCCAAAAAAAAAAAAGCAGTAAAACTCTCCAAAAAGCTTGTGAATGAACCCCATTTTACAAAATGTTAAAATATTTTTTGGGCCCACTGTACATAATATCCTGAAACTTTTTCATTCCTTAAGGTGCAGGGCAACCTTAACAATAAACTGTATTGGATGTTTATTTGAATGCAATTGTCTCTGCATTAAATATTTACCTTTTAATATGTACCCAATTAAGGCAACACACAAGGTACACAGAGGGATGCACGACAGATTCAGCAAAACAGAGTACAATGTAGTGTAACATAAGGCTGTATTAATTTACAATCTATTCTTAGAGAAAATAAAAAATTACATGCTCAGACAAATACCTGCTGACTCTTGTGCTTCCTCTGCACTCACAGACAGGGCACTCTTCATTTCGTCATCCGATTCAACTGTAAAAGAAAACAGAAGTGTTTAGCTGATTTTATTAAAATCCAGGTTAATGAAGATATTATAAAACACAAATGCATTGTGTGTTTATTTTCATAAGAGCATCTGTAGTTTTAAAGATGCAGATAAAAACAGAAAGCTGTCATAACTAGAGAGTTCTCTTTGACGAAAAAAATAGCTGCTAGGGTTTCATGCTGCACATTTCACTAAAGTAGTGTTTATTTAGTATTTGGCATTTATTTACTTAGACATTTATGTGGTGTGATTTAAAAGTTATTTTGTTGTTTGCTGCCTACCTTCATGCGCTTCACTCTCTTTGTTGTTCTGATCGATGTTCAAAAACACTGCCAGTGTTTCATCTTCAATCTCTGCAAAGAACAACATGAAACCAGAATTAAACGCTGCATGCAAACGTAGAGACTGAATGTCAACTAGTTAAACTGATTTACCATTACTATCTGGTTTGATCTCCACAGCATTTAGTATTCTTATAGCAGTGGATTCTGCTATTGAGTCTTTCCTGCAGGTCCTGGAACTCATGCAGGGATCCAGTGTACAGTGTTGAGAGTGGTGATGTTTATGGAAACTTGGTACATCCATAAAACTCTCTTGGCAAGTCTTGCACTGTACCTCAAAGATCCTGTCCAGGTTCGCTGCTGTGTGTTTTGTGTGGACGTGTGTCTTAATCTGTGCATAAGATGGAACAGATATGCTACAAGTGGCACACACATATTGGCATTTTCCTTCAGCAGCCAAATTCCTCATGCATTGTGTGTAAGTGGCTTTCATGTCCTTTTTACTTTTTTCTGAACCCATGCATGGGCATGCAAGTTGACGGGTCCTCCCAGCAGCACTAGCAGGCTGAACAACTTCAACATCATCCATACAGTAGTAGTCCTTACTGTGAAGACTCTTATAGTGCTCAAAGAACTCCTCCTCAGATTCAAACTCCATGCTGTCGCAAAGGCCGCAGAAATAAGAACTCTTTATCTGCCCGTTATGCTCATTCATACAATGTCTCCGCACGGTGGACTCTTTAAAGAACTTTTGAGGACAGTGTCCGCAGATAAATCTCTGAAAGCTGTGACTACTCAAATCACTGCAGTGTTTGTGGACAGCCGCTTCTGAGTCAAAGATGTCCTCGCACATCCTGCACATCCAAGACTGCTCCACCTTTGAGGAAGATATCTCTGTGTTCAGCTGGACTTTGGAAGCAGAAGATGAGTGAAAGGTGACATCACGGCTAGTGGATGGCTTTGCATCGATGACCGCAACAAGCTCTTCAGGCACTTCTTGCTCACTGAAATATGTGTGTCCACTGTGAGCTTGTGACACATGCAACAGGATATCTTCATACCGAGGCATTTCCACTTTGCACTTGCGGCAGTAGAAGAGGAAGTTGGAGAGATGAGCTCCCCCATGAAAGCGACTCATATGCAGGCGGGTAATGGAAGACTCTCCCATATGTTTGCCACACACACCACACTGATGGAAAATTTGGTTCACAGCCAGGAGGTGCTTACCGGCTTCAGCCTCGTCTGAGAACTGCAGGCCACACTCACAGTACCAAGCCTTTGAGTTCCTGCTACTGCTGACATTCATACTTGTACTCAGTCTTGGTCGTTTAGCTGGAGATCCGTCACAGTCACCCCTATTCTTGTTTCTTTTTTGAAAAGGTGATACAAGGCCAGTGGACTGTTCTGTTGCCTGTGCTTCTTTAGTTCTCTGGGAGTGCTGAATTTCACTAAACCTGCAGTGCTGCAGAAGTGCTTTTGCCATCGTTGGGTTTAACTCAACTTCATGCTGTGTTGATTTTTTGTGCTGCTCAATTTCAGCTTGGCTGAGGAAGATTTTACAGCAGAGGGAACACTGTCCTCGCACTTGCAGCTGTTTCATTACTTGCACTATTGTTTTCTCAGCTTTGGCCACAGCACAGCCCTGTCTGCAGTACACACTGAAACAGAAAAATGAGGGAGAAAGGCCATAAAAATCAGTTTCAAAAAGATACTATGTGTAATATAAAAAATAAATGACTATATGGACATGTGAAAAAAAGCAATTAAAACATACTTAAAGTGAGCTTGTGCTGCTTGATGGGAGATCAGTACTTTGTGACATAAAGAGCACCGGACACTGAATGCTGCTTCCTTACACAAGGCGATGAGACGATTCTTAACATGTTGTGGGACAGGAACTGGCATTGCTCGTCCTCTGGTTTCTTTAAAATGAAATGTAAAATAAAAGGCAAATTGGCTATAATTTCTATATAATAATATCTATAAACTTTCTATTCTCTATTCCCAATAGCATCTGTTGGGAATACGCAAATCCCAGAAAGAATGTATGCATTCACATATTCACTTTCTCCCACTTATCCAATTAAGGATCACGGGGGGTGCTGGAGCCTATCCCAGCTATCGTGGGGCGAAAGGCGGGGTACACCCTGAACAGGTCGCCAGTCTGTAGCAGAGCCAACAAAGTGAGACAAACAACCATTCACACACACATTCATATCTAAGGTCAATTTAGAATCACCAATTAACCTAGCCCCCTTTGCATGTCTTTGGACTGTGGGAGGAAGCCGGAGCACCTGGAAAGAACCCACGCAAAACACAGGGAGAACATGCAAACTAGGCTAGCCTGCTGTTGGAGGCAACAGTACTAACCACCACGTCACCGTGCTACCTTCACATATGTGAAAATATTTAAATAGTAAAAACAAATATTCAGTAAGCACGAAATTAAAGCTGTATAGATAAAACAGAAATCTGTTAAGCACTGCTGCTTATTAACTACGTTTTCACTAACCAGTCATTTTAACATTGGGAGGTTTTAACGGACATAGATAAAATAATAAATACATTTACCAGTCAAGGCAAGTGACTCTGTGAAATGGTTCTTGGATGACATGTGCTGAAGACACTCATCTCGGAGATTGAAGAGGTGGTAGCAGGCAGGGCAGGCAAAACACACAATCTGCTGATATGTCTGATCGATGCTGTGACCATCAGCACTAGATAAGGAAACCTAGTAATCAAAATAACATAATTCTGAATTATTTTACCACTGTAGACCAGTGATCATGTACAAATTTTTCACTGCACAGTCAGAAAAGTTCACAGACCTTCGACATAAGATGAGCCCTCCAGGCTTCTTTAGTCTGAAAATTTCGTCCACAGGCAACACAGGCAAAAAGTTCTGATGGACACCCTTTAAGATTGATGGTTGGGTCACAAGGGGAGTGATCAAATCTGCACACAAGAGGTTTCACTTGATATATGAATAAAATATGTTCATTTGGCCTCAGGAAAAGTCAGGCATCATGCCTATATAGACATGAATGGAAAATGAGTACCTTTTCAAGTGCCCATCAAGGAGGGAAGCGTTATCATAAACTCGACCACAGTTAATTACTGGACAAGTATGACGAGTTGAGCTACTTCTGTGGAAAGAAGGTTTGCATGTTCTTCCTGATCCAGCACTGATCACTCCAGGTTGAAGACCTAGAATGAACAAAATTGTGCAGTACGGCAAGTCTCACAGACCCAATCTAATGACACAACCTCTTCAACACAGTGGCACATAGAACATTGTATCATTTAGCATTCAAGCTAATATTAGAAACAAAATTATATTTTAATCAACCCTGTACTAAAAGTAGGTCATCACCATAGGCCAAATTAGTTTATGACAGAAATACAAAACATGATATTTACAAATAACAGTCAAATTAATAATTACCTGGCATCTTTAACCACATGTCTACACAACGCTTCGCTTCCTGACTAATTCCATTTATAGAGCTGACAGCCAACTCCCGTTGTCCATGAGCTTTCTGTAAGATTTGCCTCTCCTAAAAAAGGGACAAAGAGATAAGAGTATAACAAGATATCTGCTGTACATGAAAAAAAATACACATCAATGAAAACCAACTGACAGTTTAATGTTCTCTAAATAATGTAAAGAGTGAATAGACTGCCTATTTGCAGTTATTTGATTTTCATTTAGTATGCCCACAGGGGGGCGCTATTGCTGATATAACTGGACTTAATCGCACCCATATACAGTGGGTATGGAAAGTATTCAGACCCCTTTAAATTTTTCACTCTTTGTGTCACTGCAGCCATTTGCCAAAATCAAAAAAGTTCATTTTATTTCTCATTAATGTACACTCAGCACCCCATCTTGACAGAAAAAAAACAGAAATGTAGAAATTTTTGCAAATTTATTAAAAAAGAAAAACTGAAATATCACATGGTCATAAGTATTCAGACCCTGTGCTCAGTATTGAGTAGAAGCACCCTTTCGAGCTAGTACAGCCATGAGTCTTCTTGGGAATGATGCAACAAGTTTTTCACACCCGGATTTGGGGATCCTCTGCCATTCTTCCTTGCAGAT
>VUQH01075285.1:0-11985 GCA_015106775.1 Etroplus canarensis
GTAGTGAAGGAGGACATGCAGAGGGTTGGTGTGAGGGAAGAGGATGCAAGGGATAGGGTGAGATGGAGGCAGATGATCCGCTGTGATGACCCCTAACGGGAGCAGCCGAAAGAAGAAGAAGAAGATACTGAATATAAGAAACACAAGAGGTCCTGTTGGCCTTAAAGACATAAATCTTTAATGACTGTCTTTGTTAGATGCATTTGCCCAGTGACTGTATTTTTGTCATTGACTAGTATCCACCCTTCTTTTTACATGCAAAGAAGGGTGGATGCTTTGCAAATTTCAAAGTGTAGACTGTGAATAATCACGTCTGATGATCAGAATGTATAGCCTCTGTCACAATGTATTACTTTGCTTTGCCACTTCTACTTGGTATGTAATTTTCAGTTTTCATTTAACCAGAGAGTAATTCAATATATAATCTGAAAGTAGTTTAAGAAATGTGATTTTTCATTTAATCTTTGAAAATATTTTAAATTAAGTTGCATTTTGCCTCTAATGAAATATGTGCTGTCGGCAAATTTTTGGAGTTAGTAAATCTTACTGGTGATGCAACTTTTATATCAATTCAAGGTTTTAAAGTTTTTTTTAAGATAAGAATTTAAGATGTTATTTGATTATACTGAAATAATCATTTGTATTTTGGAAGTATTTTTCAAATTTGATTTTAATGTAATCTAATGTAAAAAATGAAGATGGTATTTGAGTGGACAAAAATAGTGATCTGTATGATGACTTTCCATACCATACCATACCATACCATACCATACCATACCATACCATACCATACCAGCTTTATTTATAAAGTACTTTAAAATAACCACAGCTCAACAAAGTTCTGTACAGAGGAAAATAATAACTATAAAAACAGAATACTAGACATAAATAAAAACATATGGCATAAAACCAACAATAAAAGATCAACTAAAATTTAATACAAGAAAACGCATAAAAACCTGGGTCAAAAGCCAAAGAATAAAAATCAGTTTCAAGATGATTTCAAAAAATGGACGGTGAAGGGGCCTCTCTAATGTGCAAGGGCAAGTTATTCCGCAAGTTAGGAGTAGCAATAGAGAGGGCCTTGTGTCCTCTGAGCTTCCTGCTGGATCTCGGTACTTCCACATGCACATATAAAAGTTAATTTTACAGATGTGCTTGTTTTCAAGATTGATTGCACATTTCTATAACTTTTCATCTTCTTTCTTTGTTTTAGGTTTGCTTGTGATACCTGTTATTACTGATTTTCCTCCTGGTATGAACAAGTAAAAAGTCACTGTCTATAATTATACCCCCTATACAATCATAAATATTGTGTGGTGGATATTGTATGTATTTTCTTTTACATTGTGCAGGTTCCTGTGATGGATACACCAACGTAACTGAACCATGGCGCAACAAAGGATTTAATTCAGCTTCTTTCTCTGGCTTTCCTAAAGATGACACACAGCTACTTAACAAATGGTGGCGCTTTACAGGGATTGGTGGAGACAGAGTTGCTGACGGCTGTGTACCCCTTAATCATGGTGGCACATGGCGCACTATTAAAATTCCATTACCTTATCCAACTACTGATTCTGTGACACCAACAACAGTGAATGCATATGGTTATCATTTTGTGTGTGGTGGGATAACGTTTCCAGTGAGTATAGCTCTCTGTCCTGGAGGATTCTACGTGTATAAGCCAAATGGTCACCCACTTAACCCAATGGGATATGTCACTTGTGAGTTGTGACCAATTCTTGCAACTGTGTATTTTAAATTGATTTCTTAAAATGAAAATCTTGGTTTAAAGCAAACTTGTGAAATAGGCACAATCTTTTCATTCTACAGTGTTTTTTAGGATAGTTGTTTCTATCACTGAAAGGTATTTTGGCCACCAGCTTTGGCATGGCTGGTTGATCATATGAATTGCAAACTAGGAGTAAGCAATGAAAAATGATTTGGTTACATGATTACAAGAGATCAACAGAGAGAGACCAAATGCAAACATTTACTAAAAGTACTATTAGCTCATTGAGATTCTAAAAAAAGTGTCAAGTCAGTCCTAAATTTGCCTTCTAATGCAAAAGAGCTCTCTTAACACTAACAAATTTGATGCAAAAAAAGAAAAAGAAAAGTGTAGAAGTTAATTTAAGGTAAATTTAGGTTATGATTTGTAGCTTCAGATTTATTTCAGGGAAACTTATTTATTGTTTTGACCCTTTTTTCTAGTTCTTTCTGCTATGAACGTTTGTCAGGTGTTGGATATCTGAAACCCACTTTCAAATGACGAAACCTTTGTTTTAGAGAGAAAGTACAAAACAAAACAAAAAGAAAGCTCATTAAATTTTTTTACATCGAAATGACAACAGACCTAGCCCAGATTTAATAAGTAAATGATTAAATATTTATATTAATGAAATCTGGATTAGATTATCCAGTAAAGCATATCTGTGTATTGATGTGACTTCACTGGTTACTTGTAAAAACCATATCAGTATTATTAATTCTTTAGTTTACAGTTCAGTTAGTGAGAAATAGTTGGTAAGCTCAAGTAAAGTGTTATTTTGACAATTGTCATGTAATCTATGATTATATGTGATGATCTATTTAGATCATTATGAGTGTAAGCCAGAGTCCTGTGGACCATTAGCTAAGTGTACATCAGATGGGGGCTGCATTTGTGACAATGGATATGAAATCCCTCCAAAACACCTGCCTACTCCGGATTCATTTGGTTGTGTTGGTAAGTACATGACCATGATCATTAAGAATAAGAAATTATTTTCACTGTATAATACAAGAGGTATAAGACATGTTGTATCTAGAAATTCCCCATATAGTGGGTAGAATATTAAGGCTTATATTTAGGCTTGTGCATTGACTACAGTGGTAATACTACAGACATTTACTGAAATATTTGTAGTAAATGTACTTCACAAGCAAGACATTTGCATTTTGTTTATTGTGTACCTCTTGTCAGATATTGATGAGTGCCAGAGAACAGCAGGAATATGTGGTCCTAATTCCAATTGTAGTAACACCCCTGGAACCTACATGTGCATCTGTTGGAATGGTTTCAGTGCAGCAGATCCAACATTGCCACCTGGAGAGCCCAATCGATGCGAAGGTGAAAACTAGAAAAGAAAGGAAATAGAATAGCAACTTGATAATATTACATCTTGTTTTCACAGATTTAATTTTTAATACTGTTGTTAATTGTTCTGTTTGTTTAGATACTGATGAATGTCTTGACAATATCTGTGGGGCTCATGGGACCTGCCTCAACAACATAGGCAGTTATGTGTGCAACTGTAATGAAGGTTTTCACATTGTATCTGATGCAATCCCTGTTTGCCAAGGTTTGTATTACTTTACAATATACTGATTAGTACTGTGTATTTTACTACACTGAGGCATATACTTGCAGACCAAGCTATGCACTAACTGAACAACTCAAAAAACCCAGATAGATTAGCATATTTATTGGCATTTGCAAACCTGAGAATTCAAACATCTCAAACATCAGTTGAAAATATAGCAATTTAGACAAAAACTTAATATATGGAAATGCACACAGTATACAAAAGCAATGTTGCCACAGCTTTAGTCACACAACGTGTGCCTGTAGCTCGAATTTTATTTAAAAAAAAACAAACAAAACAGCATATTCCTCATTCTCATATGTAGGTAAGGCAAAATTACAGGCACACTTCATTATGGGAAGGGTTCATGAGGTATTGGCATAAAAGTGGGTTTACACAGAAAGGCACAGTTAGGTGATAGTTCTTTTGGTTCAAAAGGTTTGATTGCTGTGACTCTCTTGTGTGTTTTTTTTGTAACGTATGGATTTTTTACATACATTGACCAGTGTATTAAACATCTGTGGAATGAATTGTTTTAGGATTTATTCACTTGGATCTTACACCTGTATCTACCTCTCTGGCTATCGGATAGACAGTCCCCTATAATAAAAAAACAAAACAAAAAACACACACACACAAAAACAGCCCTGTGTGTTTTGTCTCCACTACAGATGTAGATGAGTGCAGTGAAACACCAGGTATATGTGGTAATCTAACTGTGTGTACTAATGTACCGGGCACCTTCTATTGTTCCTGCCCTGATGGATTTTTTCCCTCAACTGGAGTCATATGGGAGATGGGCATCTCTTTTTGTAAAAGTAAGGACATCAAATTTGATGATAATATTATTTTTTTCAATGTAGAGAATTTGAATGAATACTTCTAATTTGCTAACAGGTTATGAAGATATTCTAGGTGAAATCAAACCTCGTAAGGTAAGACAGATGGAAATGTATCCTTTACAGGTGCTTTATTTTCTAATGCATGACAACATCCAAACTAATATTCTGTTGTGTTTCAGTTTCTTGATTGTAAGTAAGCTCATTCATAAAAAAATCACTACTGTACAGTGAAAACATTGTACTGTAGGTTTGAAATTGTACACATTTTTAATGTACCCTTTTTTGATTTAAAGATGCCAACCACTAATTTAAAGATGTCAGACACACTAAAGCCAATCATTTTTTTCAGGGTCAGACAAAAGAAAGAGCTTTCCTTGAGAATATGGAAGCATACCTAAAGAACAATACAGGGGTATATTTACCTGAAGTGGTATGTAGTTAAAAAGTATTCCTTGTAACAAGTGCAAGCCCAAGTGTGTAGAGTGTGTATTTTTAATACACTACAATTATGTTTTATCTAACACTATTCTCTCTGTGTTCTTCTTGATGTCTTTGCAGACAGTAGCAAACATCTTCGCTGTATCCATGGTACTTAATGTCCAGCTGAAGAAAAACTTTATACCCTAATTTATGTGTGTATTTTTCATTTGCTTGTTTATTTATTGATTACAATGACTTATTTTTTTTTTGCAGGAAATGTCAGGTGTAGGACAAGGTGCCAAGACAAGCAAGGTGAGTAGCGATGGAGATGGGAAGATCGGCAGTTTGATTCTTGACCTCTCAGAGCATCTAGTTGTTGCAATGACTCCACCAACTGAAAACCAAACCAAAAAAGAAGTGCACACTTCGACAGTGGGTAAGTTAAACACCAGTATTATGTAAATAGGCTAAATTTCTAGTGAATATGAGTTTAATATATGCATATATATGTGCAAGATTTGAGCCTACTGGCCATTGGTGCACGGAGCCATGATAACAGGAGCACATCCCTTTCTGCCAAAGGACATATCATGAAAATCAACTTGCAGGCTCTAGCTAGGTCAAACAATGGTGAGAGAGCAGTTTATTTATAAATGGTGACTGATACAGCATCAAAATAAAAACTTCATTTATTCATTTTTAAATTCAGAGGTTTTTAACTTTTTTGTGATGTGAACACTTCTAGGTACTGCATCAGCTGCCTTTATGACACTGAATGGGATGGAGAGTCTTCTTAGTCATCGATACTTCAAAACAAAGAACAGGACAGAGATGTACTCAGATGTTTTCACTGCCATAATACCGGCAATAAACACCACCAACCTGATGGAGCCAGTCAACTTTACCATTCAACATAGGAAGGTACAGCTGGAGCCTCAAGATTGTACAAGTATGTATCTAAAACAAAGCAATATTTTTATCTTTCTTGAATCTGTTTAATTTGCTTTTTCAGGAAGTGCCCGAAACTGGAATGATCACTTGTGTGTACTGGGAAGATGACGGAGAAAAAACTGAAGGAAGACAAGGGGGAGAAACTATGCGTTGGTCAGAAGAAGGGTGTTGGGTTACATACTCTCATGAAAACTACACAATTTGCAGCTGCTCTCATCTGTCTACCTTTGCCCTCATCTTGCAGATTGGGGAGGTATGTCAGTTATGTGTTGGTAAGGATAAGCATTTAAAGCATTAAAAAATCATAACCGTTTTTAACTACACACAAGTCCTGGAGTTAGCATATTTGCACACATTTACACATTGTTTTAGATTTTGTTAAACTCCCACCACATGATTTGACAATTGGAGATATAAGCAACTAAATTCCTTTACTTTTCGTAGACCTTATCAGAATCAGAATCAGAATACTTTAATAATCCCCGGGGGGGAAATTGCTTAATCATGATATAGATATAATTTTAGGTAAATGTTTTTTTCTAATCAGTCTTCGCCCAGTAGCTCATGATGCCAAAGTGAAAAATCAATTTAAAAAAAGTTAAATACTCGGTTAAAAAATATACAGAAGTTTACTTAAGCACTATGTGAAACTGTTTTGTCAGCACATGCGTCACTGATTGTCCCTGTAAGATCCCAGACTCAAGTTTTGACAGCTCATCCCATTCTTCTTTGCAACTGCTCTCAAACCTGGGGAATTGTCTGTGAGCTGAGGGCAGGAATAAAAACAAAGTATGAACTGAAACAGGGCACCAAAAACTGACATATGAACTGAACTGTCGATTTGGAGAACTGTTACATTCCGTATTGAATATACAGTATATAGACAAGGGATGCTGCAGAAGTAGTAGTACTTGCAAATGCACAAACTGATCTTGATATTACACTTTTAACAGCTGAATGGGATCAGCCTGCAGTGGATCAAGTGATCAGGCACCCTTGACGTAGATATTTGTCAGCCTTTAAAGCTTTTAGTGTATATCCAGTTGAGGACAAAGTTATGCTAAAGATCCTTTTCATCTGAATCTGTGCATGTCATTTTCAGCCTTCACCTCAGGATGATTTTTTAGAGTGGCTGAACAGGATATGTGTGATTGTTGGACTGTTCTTCTTTGGTCTGGCCATCCTCACCTTCCTTCTGTGTAGCTGGAACCCCAAAATTAACAACACAGCCCGTCTTCACCTCTGTCTCAACCTCGCCTTGTCTCATCTACTGCTTCTGTGGAATGACAAATATACTGAACATAAGGTGCAAGAAGATTACATTTATGAGATCCATAATACACACAGTTGTTTCATATGAGCAAGATGAACCAAGATGACCAGTATGCATAATTTTATAGTTCTCTGTTGTATTTCCTATTGCTCAATAAGGCATAGAGCTAAATTAATGGAAGCAAGCAGTTTAATCTAAACAACTAATCTAAACTACACTTTTGTGTCTCTTCAGCTGGCCTGCACTGTCATGGCAGGGCTTCTCCACTTCTTAATTGTTTCAGGTTTTGTATGGATGCTGCTGGAAGCCGTACAGCTGCACCTGCTGGTCCTAAGGCTTTCCAAGGTGAAAATCATTCAGAGAGATGGTCTTCCCAGGCCCCTTCTCTATCTGATTGGTTATGGTGTTCCATTTGTGATTGTGGGTGTTTCTGCACTGATATATTCCGATGGATATGGTGCTACTGAGGCAAATGTGTGAGTGGAACAGTGATGCATAGATTAATTTATTAAGTCATTTGCATTAATGTACACTGAGTTAATTCAATTTCTAATTGTGTAAGACAGGATAATGAGCTCTGATGCATGCTTGAATTACAGGTGCTGGTTGTCACAAAAACGAAACTTCAAATGGGCTTTGACAGGGCCAGTGATAACAGTCCTTGCTGTAAGTCTGTCTTTGTGTTACAACTGAATTGTGTTACAATCCCTTTTTTAAAAAGGGATAATTGGTCACCTCATAACTAAACTCTAAATGTGGTTAACTGCAGATTAATGGCATCTTGTTCTCTGCTACCTTATGGAATCTGCGGCCCACCTTGACTAACATTAAAAGTGATATTTCTCAGTCCAAAGATACAAAGTAAGTCTGAGGTCTGTATTTTTTTAAAATAAACATCTTGGTATGTTTTTGTACTTAATGTAACTTTTAAACAAAATTGGCACTCAGTAGAGACTAGAAACTAAATACGCAGCACTCATTTAAATTGTTCATACACTTGCTTTAAAAAAACATGTTTTCAGACTCTGAAAGCCATTCTGAGGACAACACAGAATGTTTTTAAATACATAATTAATATTTAATGAGAAGTTAATTAATTGATATTGATGAAAATGATTAAATTTTACATTCTGGTATATATTTTGTAAAGATCTCTAAAATCTTTGTCTTTCTGTTTGCAGACTGATTTTGTTCAAGATATTGGCCCAGTTTGTCATACTGGGCTGTACCTGGATTCTGGGTCTGTACCAGACCAACGTTTTCTTTCAGGTCATTTTTATAATTTTTAACTCCCAGCAGGGCACCTTTCTCTACATTGTCCACTGTGTGCTCAACAAGGAGGTAGGCTCTTTTTACCAGTGTTTCACAAACGATGTCTCACTTCAAAATTTTATCATTACCAATTTTTTAAAAAAAGGATTCAAATTTTATAAAGACCATCCTTCGAATTCCTTTAATAAAAAAATATACTCTAGTTAATCTACTCTGTGATTTAACAGCAGTTGTCTTTTATAATTGTTTTTTAAATCTTTTTTTTTTAAAGCAAAAGTAGTGTCAGTATGTCTGGAAAATGTGTATCTTAAATCTAAACAAGTTATCATTCATTGCATATTCTAGGTTAGAGAGGAGTACATGAAGTGGCTGACCTGCTCTTTCAATAAAACCAGAGAAGGAGGATCAGTGGTACATAGCAATTCATGATACATGCGCGCACACACACACACACACACACACACACACACACACACTAGTCAAATTACCACTACTTGACTAAAAAAAGAAAACACCCTGGGTAATCCAACCTATGCTGTAAATGTTTTTCATTTAGTGTTGTGTTGCTTAAAATACATTTAGACCTATTCTAAAGGTATATAAAATGATTATGAACACTATTTTTTGACAGAAAGATGTACCATCAATCTCTGAGGACTTGGACAACCCTCGAGAGCAAACAGACTGATGGTGATTAAATGAGTGCAGAAAAAGTGGGACGAATTGCAAGATTTATGTACCATTATTAATTACATATGATTTTCTTGTTGCCTTTGTTGTTGTGCTTCACTTTAGTTATCTACCAGACATAGACTTTTAAACTACTTAGGTCTCCACTAGGAATTATTCTAGTAAGGTGATTCTTGCATGAAATATATACAGAGTATATTGTGTAGTGATAGCATGGAGGGGAGATGGCTGGCACTGTTGCATCACAACAAGAGGTACCAGGGTCAGATCCATTACTTGGACAGCTTAGGCCCTTCTGTGTGGAGTTTGCATATTTTCCCAATGTCTGTGGGGGTACTTCAGCTTCCTCCCTCAGTCCTAAGACGTGCAAAGGAGTTAGGTTAACTGGCAATTGTAAATTGACCATGAGTGTGAATGGTTGTCTGTCTTTCTGTGATTGACTGGTGACCTGTCTAGGGTGTACCCCATGAGAGTTGGGATAGACTCCAGCATTCCCTACGACCCCTACGATAAGCAGAAGAAAATGAATATTTTGTGTAGTAAATTGTGTAATAGTTCAGTTTTTTATCATTTGGAGTCTATATGCTTGCAACTGACAGTGTACCTTTAGCTGCTCCCCTCTATTCTCTCCAAGAGGTTGCCGTAGTGCATTAATCCACATTGGTGATTAGGCAGAGATTGTATGGGTTACACCCCAGATACCCTTCCTGATGCAACCCTCCATGGTGAGGGGGGCTTGTGTCCCCGCCTAGAACTGAAGCAGGGACCTTTTGCTTGTAAGGTGAATGTGTAAACCAATACACTATGGGGACAGTTGTCTTGCAACTGAATTACCCTTATTGTTTCAACCTCTAAAAAGTTCCCATTTATTTTTAAGGTGGTTTTAGTCAGGTAAAGCTGGACTCTTAGATGAAATGATTTCCTACTTTAAGCTAATATTGTTTTTTATTTCGTGATCAAGAAGCTTGACTAAAACAAAAATGAAATACACTGCAATACTAAAAAATAAAAAGCACCTAAACCAGTGGGTTTAAATCCCAGTTATGCTCAGCTGAGGCTGATATCAAACTTAGAATTTATCGGTGGTAAAAGCCAGAATGTATGCAGAATTTAGTTTATATCCTGGTGCTAGTAAATCATTAATGTTTTGTGTTTGTATAAACCTGGTTGTTAAGCAAACATATTCGCAATAGTTTTACTTCTTAAACTTGAGCTGCATCTAGAGAGCAGATATCATTTTTTTCTTGGTCAGTGCTACCTTTGGTTAATCTCAGAGGTTGTTTTATGTAAAGAATAATAAAACATTTTAATACAACTTCTCACTCCTTACTGTAACTCTTTCTAAAGGAATGCATAATACACTGTACTGGATGGCAATGCTGGGTTTTATGTGAATGCATTACAATGTGTGCTGTTCCTTTTTGCATTAAAATGCTTTAACAGCATATTTGTTTTAAAGTTGGATCAATCCTTATCCTACTGTTAATTCCATCAAAGTGGCTCATTATGGGATTCACGCAACTTTAATTTTACTAAATAAAGGCACTGGACACTAAATACGGTGGTCTTCTCCCTTTTTAGTTCATTTTAAATAAATTAGCTTTTTATCCCCTAATATGTCTGTTTGGAGGAAGGCAGCTGTATATTTGTAATAGATAACAGGTAATAACTTATTTGGACAGCCAGCAAGTTCCTGGGTAGAGAGAAAGGATATCTTTCTTATTATTATATTAAAAAGATCCAGAGACTGTTGGTCACTCTATTAGAATCAGAGTTCTGGCTGACTGCTTATTCTTTAAATATTGCTGATACATTTTGGAGGTGTGTTTTGGGTCACTATCATGTTATAGGATGAATTTAGCCCCAGTCAAGTGCTGTCCATGGCGTTGCAAAATCTTGTGCTAGCTTTCCTTCCTCAAGGGCCTTCCACTCTGTACACGACTCTTGTTTTACCCCCCACATATCAATCCCAGACCATCACAATACTTCATTCCATGCTTGACTGATGGTATTAAGCACTGTTCTTGCATCGTTTTATTTGTTCTGCATCTCACAAATGTTCTTCCGTTTGGTCTGAAGGCCTCAAACTTAGACTCATCTATTCACAACACATTCTTCCAGTCTTCCAGTGTTCAATGTCTGTGCTCTTTTGCCCATCTCAGGCTTTTAATTGTATTGGCCAGTCTGAGATATGGCTTTTTCTACATCAGATCATCTGCCTCCACCTCACCCTATCCCTTGCATCCTCTTCCCTCACACCAACCCTCTGCATGTCCTCCTTCACTACATCCATGAACCTTCTCTGTGATCTTCCCCTTTTCCTTCTGCGTGGTGGCTCCATCCTCAACATTCTTTGTCCAGTATATTCACTACCCCTCCTCTGAACATGTCCAAACCATCTCAGCCTTGCCTCTGACTTCCAAACTTCTCAACCATGATGCACAACAGAACGCCACAGGAAATCATTCCTACCTATGGCCATCAAACTTTACAACTCCTTGATGTAACACTATCTATCTATCTATCTATCTATCTATCTATCTATCTATCTATCTATCTATCTATCTACACACACACAGATCTATATATATAACATTTACGTGTATATATATTATTTATTATATTATTTTCACTTTCATATTCACACTTATATTCACTAATATCTGTAAATCTAACTATGTATAGTTAACGGAGCATCTGTAACATATGCAATTTCCACCCTTAGATTAATAAAGTATCCTGATTCTGATTCTGATTGAGTTGTCCCTTTAATGTACTCTTTTCTGATCTTGTCCGTCCTGGTCACCCTCAGCGAGAATCTCAACATCTTCAACTCTGCCACTTCTTGCACTGTCCGTTGCTTTGGATAGTTGATCCTAAGTATTTAAACTCATCCACCTTCACTACCTCTACTCCTTGCATCTTCACCATTCAACCTGCCTTCCTATCATTTACGTACATGTACTCTGTCGTGCTTCTACTGACTTCCATTTCTCTTCTCTCCAGTGCATACCTCCACCTTTCCAGGCTCTCTTCCACCTCCTCCTGACTTTCACTACAGATCACAATGTCATCTGCAAACATCATAGTCCAACAGAGACTCCTGCCTGACCTCATCTGTCAACTTGTCCGTCACCACTGTAAACTCCAGCACACCTCACCACTGTCTCACTGTCCTCATGCATGTCCT
>VUQH01075286.1:0-12155 GCA_015106775.1 Etroplus canarensis
GAGGTGTGCAGTAGGAATGACAGATGGGTTCAAGGTGGGGGTGGGATTACATCAGGAATCAGCTCTGAGCCCCTTCTTGTTTGCAATGGTGATGGACAGATTGACAGATGAGGTCAGGCAGGAGTCTCCATGGACTATGATGTTTGCAGACGGCACTGTGATCTGTAGTGAGAGTAGGGAGGAGGTGGAAGAGAGCATAGAGAGGTGGAGGTATGCACTGGAGAGAAGAGGAATGAAAGTCAGTAGAAACAAGACAAAGTACATGTGTGTGAATGAGAGGGAGGCAGATGAAATGGTGAAGATGCAAGGAGTAGAGGTGGTGAAGGTGGATGAGTTTAAATACTTGGGAGCAACCATCCAAAGCAACAGACAGCACACAAGAGAGGAGAAGAAGAGAGTGAAGGCAGGGTGGAGTGGGTGGAGACAAGTGTCAGGGGTGCTTTGTGACAGAAGGATAGCAGCAAGAATGAAAGGGAAGGTTTACAAGATGGTAGTGAGACCTGCTATGATGTATGGTTTGGAGACAGTGGCACTGGCAAAAAGACAAGAAGCAGAACTGGAGGTGGCAAAATTGAAGATCTTGAGATTTTCACTGGGAGTGAGCAGCATGGACAGGATTAGAAATGAGTACATCAGAGGGACAGCTGAGATTGAGAAGTTTGGAGACAAAGTCAGGGAGGTAAGGCTGAGATGGTTTGGACATGTTCAGAGGAGGGATAGTGGATATATTGGACAAAGGATGTTAAAGATGAAGCTGACAGGTAGGAGGAGAAGAGGAAGACCACAGAGAAGGTTTATTTATGGGCAAGAGTGGCCAAAGCAATCTGGAATAATCTTAAAAAGCTCGAACGCAATGCTAAGACCATAGAAGATAACTGACTGCAGAATTATTTACCTGGTTAAGAAAATGCCCTTCACAACATCTACCCAAGCAAAGAACACTCAAGGAGGCAGGAGTATCATTTTTAAGGTGTGTATTCAAGAGATGCTTTAATAAATGCTAACATCCACACTGCCATATCATTATTATATTACAGTATTAAACAAATACTGTAAAACAGGCATAAAACGCTTTGTCACAGTTCCATTTAATCTGAAAAGTACTTGTCTGTTTACTCATTTTACTTGCCTTGGCACAGGGAATACCACCCTATTCTGCTTTACCTCTTTTATAATCAACTTCATTATAAGGTACATGTCTTATATGAATCACAGAAACTTGGATTTTGAGCAGCTCAGTAGTACACAACACTGCTCCCCCGATGATGCCAAATGGTAGTATCCTTGCCCTATTTTTAACACTGTTCCGCTGTTCACTTAAAACTGCTGTTAGCTAATACTGTGTGTTTAATTCCTCATTGTGGAGCTCACCTTGGGGTGGCCCTGCCAAACCCTTGCCGCAGGAGATTTACAGTCAGCCATTTTGTGGACTAATTGCCCAGTCTTAGTGCAGGGAGGTCAGCCATAGCCAATACACGGAGCTGGCTCACACACCTGCTACAAGCCACACCAGGCATAGGGCGAAACCCTTTAACAGCAGGACGCATCACACACCACACCGGGAGTCTCCTTGAGCTGTCTGGAATAAAATCTGTCAGATGCAATTGCTCGTACTGCCCACTACTGTTTGCAGATAAACAAGTGTCTTTTTTCTCTCTCTTTTTTCCAACTGACTCTATGTTGCTGGAACATAAATCAAAGTCAGATAAGGGGTGGATGTCTGATGGTGGAGATAGATCGTCTTCATGCTCTCCTTAATATGGATCTAATCTTTTCAGTTTGGATCCTATTTGTGATTCATCTTCTCCTTCTCATCCACCCATATCATCAGCCTCTTGTCTTTCTACATAACCTCCTGCCAGTCTCCTTTGGACGGATGGATTAAACTGATGCTCCAGCCGTAAAACCAGTCTGAGTTATGCAGATGATTATTCAGTGCTGCTACCTAATCCTCCCCTCACATTAACATTTCCAGGAGATCCCACAGGTATTATTAGATCTACAGTGGTCCACCTCATTGACTCCTCTTATTGGCACTAAAGAGTTAACAGAACAGTCCACTCCTTACCATTTACTACATGGACTGAAGTGGTTCTGCAAATTAAATGACTGCTAAGCACAGTTTTGCCTTTGTCTAGTCATTTTAATAGCTCTTAAACACTATCAAAGGCTACTACAGTCTCCTCACTATTCTGAGCACTTGCCCTTTATTAACACCAGCTGACACCTCTATCATTCAGTGGTTCTTTTGACTTTATCACTGCTGGCGACCCTTCCATCTATCTAATTAACCACAATTTACTAATCACATAGGCCACTTTCCCAGAGCTGTGTGTCCTCCATCACTGAGCAGGGACAAAGGCTCATTAATGGGGTCTGCCCACTATTACCACAGAGAGGTAGAATATAGGGATTCCTCATGTCAATTTAGAATCAGGAGCCATAAGAAATGCAGAGGTACTGCCAACATGCAATCTAGGCAGGTATAATGGCACTAAGCCAGATACAACAACGTAACAATGAAACTGTGGAGTGAAAATAGTCATTTTCCTTTCCCAAGGCTCAAAAAGAAAATACTGTATAAATTGCAGGCTGCAAAGTTTGTCAGGAGCAAGTGAATGAGGAAGGTGGGGGGGAAACAATTTCAGTTTTCATTTTACAAAAGGAGGTGGTGAAAATCGATAGGCTGAACGCTGGCCTATTGCCAACTTGCTGAGGGAAAAATGAGAAGATAACCAAAAGCAGCAAGTTCTTTTTTCCCTTATACCACACTCACAGCCCAGGATATTACATCACAAATACAACAGCAAAGTACAGTTTAGCAGGGCACCAGCACACACGCATTTATGGTGGAGAGAAAAAGTGAGGCTCGTTTCAGAGATGTAAGATCCATCCTAGTTTTAGAGAATCTATATCACAGGTGTTTTTCAAATCAGGCAGGATTATGTTCTCATACCATTCTCAGGGTCTAAGATAATCCATTTTCCAATTTTATACTAATAAAAAAGTTGAAGCAATAATTTCTTTGGGTTCTGACATGTTGTATAAACAACACAAGCAATTTAAATATTTCGAGCTTGGGCTCCTTGCAGTGTTTCCCATGTTAACCCTGCCTAATGCTGATATGTTAATATTGATACTGATTTCTGTTGTCATCAGCTTTTATTGCTCAAATATTAATATTGTTATTGCCCTTAAAATGCAGTGAATGTCAGGCTCTAAGTTTAGTTCTTGTAAGTTTTCAAATACACATAAATAAACTGGCTTCCCTTTACCAAAACTGAATCCAATGCACATAGTGAGGACATGTACTTTCATTTTCCTTTGTAATATTTGTTTCCATAGTTCAGTGAGTGTGACACACTACAGCTCACATTAGTGAGCAAGAACGTAAAACCCTGTGCAGCTGCTCATGTCAGTAATGGGCATCAATAACAGGCGCCAAGCCTGTGGTTCGTAATTGTGTTGGAGGGGTCAGTGTGGGGTCAACAGGGCATTCCCCCAGCCCGTCTAATGAAGGGAACACAACTCCTCATCACACCAACACTCACACAGCCATCTCCAATCCCAGGCCCCATTGCCCATGTCAATCACAAGATCAGCAAAAGATATGCTGTATAGTCCAACACTGCCAAGAGGCCCAAAAGCCATTAAAATATGTGGGACTCTGGCCAGTGAAACCATGCTTCAACTAATGTCTGGAAAACAGTCTGGATAACAAAATAATGTTAGACTTTAAACTGAATTTATGTAATTACAATGTGAACTGCTGTATTTTCAATGAATAGTCTGAATGCCACTTAATTAAACTGATTTTTGTTTATAGTGACTGTAAGTATACAGCTCAGATTAACTAGTGACAACAAATAAAACCATGAATTTAGTCATTCAAGCTCAGTAACACCCAAAAGTTTTAGCTCATAATGCTATCAAAATAATATAACAAGACAAGACACAGAGTCTTCAGCCTTGCAGGGTAGTGTTTGATTCTGTAAACATAACATTGTCTGACATAATCACCATAAGACAATGACTATGTCTATTTATATATAAATATGTTTTTTCAAATGGTACACAGACTCCTTCTTGGTGCTGCTGCTGCTGCTCCATCACAGAACAAAGAACTGTCTCTGCTGTAGGAAAGCAATACTGCAGCACTGTACTGTCAAAGTCACTAAGTTAATGGTGAGGCAATATGAAGCATGGCGTTCTTGCCCAAGCTAAGATACACATTTACACATTTAAAAAAAAACAATCCCATGCTGAAAACGAAATACCTGCCCAATGAACAAATATCTGACTAGTTAAAAATTAAGGTACAGCCCTACTTCATTGTGCATTACTCAATCTCTGTGGGAGCCTTTGATTGATGCACTGGGGATAAGCTCATTTTTTGAAACTTTATCTTACTCATAGAAAGGTCAGTATTTCAGAACAGCCTTGATATTTTGCTCTACCATCCACCCAGCTACAGTTTAGTGATGTATTACTGATCATCCATCACCATTGGGTTGTGTAATGCAGGGGAGGGCCCGGTACACCCATATGTCAGACATACGCAGGGGGGGTTCTTCTTTGAACCCTAAAATGGAGGTAACAGCACTCGCACTGGTGTGATCGGATTAGACTTATGCACATGGGAAATTAAGTTGAAAAGCTTGTTTTGTTAAGTATGTGTTCAGACCTAAATGATAACAAGATGTCAGGAAACAACTGAAATTTTGTAATGCTAACATGTTCACAGTAATGAGTTTGTTTTAAAACAAGTAAACAAGAAAGCTAAAAGAAGTTGTATTGTATCTATGTCCAAATACAATTTTCTTTTCCCTCCAACTGAAGCCCAATAGATAGGGGTGGGAGTCTGTCTAGAATTGAATTAGCGCAAAAAGAATGTCTTTGGTTACATAGAGAAAACCATGTCCTATCAGTATCTCTTTTCAAAGTAAGACACTCCAAAACATCAGTCAATTATGGTATGCTTGAGCTGTGGGAGACTGCAGAGAAAAACAATGGATGAGGGCGAACTGCAGGGAAGATAGAGAGAGTAAAAGTAAAAGGTGGAGTGAGGATAAATGGGGGTGAGGGAGACAAAGATGGAGGGCAGGGCTATACACAAGGAGAATTAGTTGAGATAGCGTGGTGAGACGGTGAAAGAGAACTGCAGAGAATATTTGAGAGAAATATGGCTACATGTGTCAGCAAGTGGCCCAAGATGTCAGCATTGTGTAAAAATAACCTGTCCAATTATGAAGAGAGACTGCTCCCTGTGCTATCTGAGATACTTTACTTTAGACGAACACCCCATCAGCTCTTTCCTCATATATATATATATATATATATATCTCCTGTACATATTTAGATGCAGTCATATATTGCCTCTGATAATGTGATTTCAAAAATAGATTGGAATTGTTCACTGTCCTTTATAAAGATTGATCGTTCTGTCAATATTCTATGGCTGGGTAGAGTTAGCTCGCCTCGCATATGACTTTCCATACCCCCACAAAAATAGTGTGTAATGCTTCCCTGAGAAAGTATGGCTGCTGCTGTTTCCATTATCCATTTAACAGCCTCTAAAAGAAGGATTTATTTCTGTAAATTAGTTCCTGTATAACATGATTGTATCATGGATCATAAACTTTAAGTCAATACAGCATGGGGATACCATGGTGAGAGAAAGAAAATACCTAGCTGACCCTTTCTTTCCGTGCATGCACGATATCCAGAAATCCCAGCTGGGCCAGTGGCAGCTGTTAGTAGAACTTTATCTCATTCTTTTTCCATCGACAAGGTTCTCTATTGTCCCACAGTAGCCATTTGCTCATCAGCCTATTACTTTCAATAGGCATCAGAGTAATTGGCTATTTCACACATGTAAGAGTTGAGTTGGTAGAGGGTAAAGGCCAGGCAACCAGGCTGTCAGTACCCTGCACCATGGTCATCCATCAATTATTATCAGGCACATGGAAAGCCACTGTGGGCCTGAGCCGGCACTTTGTCAAACCTCATCCGGGCCTTCCTGGTTAATCCATTAATACACGTGAGCTTTAGCTGACTGGATCTAGTTTACTGTGCACTGTGTATCTGCTTGAGTGTGTATGGATGTCTCGATGAGATTTACAACATTAAAAAGTCTCAAAGTGACACCCAAGGCTTTTTAAAATCCAAATCATGACTGTTGATCACCTACTTTTTGTTTCCTCAAAATCTTTTCAGAGTAAATATTGAGATTTGTTTTATACATGAGCTTCTTTTGTCATTCCTAAAGCACCTTCCGCTACTCCCTTGTATCATCTCAAGGGGACACCACAATGGATGATTCCGCACTGGTAATTTGGTGCAGATTTTATGCCAGATGCCCTTCCTGATGCAACCCTCCCATGGTGGGACAGTTCCTTTATCATTCCTGTTGTGATACAATGATGTGTCTTACCAAAGGAATGGTAACTATAGCATGAATGTAAAACATCTTTATTATTTGATGCAGTTCAGTTGGGGGTGGTGATACAGGTCTTGTCGGTTCATTGTTGTTCAGCTTCAGTTAAGAAAAAATGAGGGCGCTTGAAATAGTAATCACATCAGGATGTAAAGTACTAATCAGTTAACAGTCGTCAACGTCACAACAGCAAGTAGATCACTTGACCAAATGCATCCAGAAAGACGACAATTTGGAAGGCTGAGAATCTTCACATAAAGTATCAAATAGTCTGACACACAGACATTATGGATGCCAGTTGTTTTTTGTGTTTTAACTGTAGATTACTATGTTTAGTAATTCACACCAAAGTGGGATTTGGAAGACAAATTGCATCACTGGGAGGGAGATCATTACCCAAGTCAACCCAGCTCCTGCCCTTTGCTATTACCACCTCTGATAGTAAA
Source organism: Etroplus canarensis (assembly GCA_015106775.1). NCBI lineage: Eukaryota > Metazoa > Chordata > Actinopteri > Cichliformes > Cichlidae > Etroplus > Etroplus canarensis. The sequence goes on from VUQH01075286.1 coordinate 6,883, forward strand.
GAAATACAAAATATAAAAATAAAGCCTTAGCCTATAGAGTTAGGGGAGAAGCTAGTAGGCAGTATTTTTCAACAGTGCTAAACCACAACATGTTCCTTAAAACCAATTACTCATCTGGAGAACAAAAAAAGGAACTTTGTCTGGATTTCTAATTCACATTCACTGTGATGTTGATTTTCATGTAATAGCTTCACAAAACACACAAATTGTTGGGTTCTTTATATGAACCATTGTCTAGACAGGTGAAACATAATTTCTTTAGATTCCCCTCATTGTTGAACCATATGACCTTCTGACAACTTACTTATGAAAAACCAGCAAGTTTTACTGTAATTTCAGCAGTTTAATCCTGCCAAGTATTACAACACTGCACGCATCTTTATATTCATAAATGGCAATGAGTCAGTCTTTTGCTCCCACCATCTCTCCATCTCACTCTGCAGTAAAAACTGTGAGCGAAGATAAAGGAGAGCACGGCACTGGTTGGCTAGTTGACTGGCTCGGTCCCTGCTGACAGGTTGTGATAGGTGTCATCTATCAACTATGAAAAGGCCTGAGGGCTCACCACACCAATCATGCTGGTGCCAGATGTTAGAGCTGAAGCACTGCACACAAACACACATATAGCCATGCACACAAACATAAATCACACACAGATAAACAACCCAACATATGCAGAGCAAATCCATTGTTATTCACAATGAAATCATGTGTACACTATTCATAGCAAAATCACATATATTTGGTTGATCTTTCACAAAGACAATTTTCAGAAGGAATGCAGATGCAGAATGAGGCATTATAAAACAAAGAACAGGGACTTGACCATCATGTTATCATCATAAGCAAAGGAAGAAAGCCTCCCACTGTCTCTGATGGACCTGTGCAGACAAAAGGGAAAGCCAACTCACTGCATGAGCAATTACAGCAACAACTTCACATGTCTTGTATCCCCTAAGGGGCCAGACATTATGAGGCCACCTGTCAAGTACTTCCATGCCTTTCCACGGATTCATCGAATGCGCATCTGACTCTCAATTAGCCAAAGAAATAATAAGACTTTTGAGCAAATGTTGTCACTGAATCCCTAAATAACTATTTAAATTAAATGTGGGCCATTGTGAGGTTAACAGGGGCTAAATACATTTAACAAGCCGGATGATATAAATACAAATATGACTGAAAAAAAAAATCTAATCTTTGTCTAACTGCCATGTGGTTCAAAAATAATTCATTCACTTTTTATTCTGCAGTGCTGTGAACCTGGGTTTGGTTTTAGCAAGGGTGAGCGCTCTTGAGGTTTCCATGTTATTTCTGCTGGTGTGTTTCAGAGCAGTGCGAAGTGCTAGTGGAGGAGGGGAAGGGATGGTGAGGAGGTAATGAACCTATTCATGCAGTGCTTTACCAGCACGGCTGCAAGGAATAAGAGGTGATACTGTGGCTGACTCTACATCGCACTCTGGGATCCATACAGAGAAAGGTCGTTCCAGTCTAATGTTGATTTATCTAGACAAGACTGTGATGGTTGTATTAGACTTTTAACTTCAGCATTCCAGCGTTTTATATAGCATTATATGGTGTATCTTGTCATCATAATATTGTTCATTAAGTATTTTTCAATTTTCTGACAAGATTTGAAATAGATTTATGAAAACAAAAACAATATTATTAACACAAGTGCGAGATATATTTCTAGGCACAGGTAAGATGGATCTCAGTAAATGATGTTACCTCAGTATGGTGGTGACAAAATAAATTTCAATTATGGCCATGTGAAATTGCACATCCTTGGAGCATTAGGGGATTGAGAATTGATGAAAGGTTTCACACTTCTGCCCAGGCCCTTTTTCCTCTACAAGACAGCACGTCAAGGGATCTGCAGTTTGTTGCTGCTGTGCAGTTTTTACAGGCTGTTTTTATGAAATCAATAAGTCACATGTGTTTTCCTGGTAACAGTTCATATAGAATTAATAGAGATGATTACAGGCTGCCACCAATCTGGATTATTTTCCTCCATCTGGTGACCTTCCAAGGAGAATGGGCTGCAATTTTGTGATGCTCTATCATGTTTCATGATCAGTGACATGCAGAACTACATTTTATTATTTGAGTAAAATGTGAGTTCAGTAAAAACTGTTGTAAATATATTGTAGATCTAATAATTTATTTTTTTTATTGCCTCTATTTCTTCTTCTTCTTCTTATTATTATTATTATTATTATTATTATTATTATTATTATTATTATTATTATTATTATCATAAACATTATCTACATACCAACTTTAAAAACAGAATTTATAACGTGCTTTAACAGAAGTGCAAAAGTAGAATACCCAAAGGGAAGGGTTATGTGATAACCAGAAGACAAAAGATGTCACATGTAAGAGAAACACTTAAAAGGAAGTCTATAGAAATGAGTTTTAATATGTGATTTAAAGGAAGTCACTGATTCTGCTGGCCTGGTCTCCTCAGGGTGGTCATATGAAAGCTGCTATAACTGCGCCTTTAGATTTAAGTCTAGACATTGGAACAGCCAGAAGAGCCCCACCTGAAGATCTAAGGCTGTGAGTGGCGGCATAATGGGGTCAACATTTCCCCTATGTAGCGTGGGGCCAGACCCAGATGGGCTTTAAAAATAATGTTTAAAATCTTAAAATCAATTCTCAAATGAACAGGAAGCCAGTGGAGAGAACCCAGTATTGGGGTGATGGGGTGCTTGGTGCTAAAACCAGTAATAAGCTTATCAGATACATTTTGGACCAGCTGGAGGCTGAGAGAGTAACTTTAATAATATCATTCATACCAGAGAGCAGGGAGTTGCAGAAGTCCATTCTTGAGAGAATCAATATACGGATAACTTTCTCCAGATCTGAGTTTAAAAGTATGAGTTTTATTCTAGCTATGGTTCTTCTTTGGAGAAAGAAAGATTGGGTGACTTTTTTAACTTGAGGCTCAAAGCTAAGGGCTCAGTTGAACTGAAAGTTTTTGGCCACAGCTTAACATTTTTATACAGAGGGCCAAGAAAACTCTCAGTGATGTTTGTCCTGTTTGTGATTAAAAAACAGGATTTCTGATTTAGTGGTAGTGAGTTGTAAAATTTTGTGACAGCTAACATTTAATATCATTTAGACAGTTTAAGACAGCAGCTAGGCTTTCAGGGTTACTGGATGTCAATGGAAGGTACATCTGTGTGTTATTGACTTAACAGTAAAAGGAAACATTGTGAGTTTAAATTCAAATTCATCAATATGAAACAGTTTTAGTGACCTCTGCAGATATCAGACTGCCCTCAAGGAAATGTGAAAGGCATGTTTTACAATCTTCTAACATTTTATAGATTAAACAATTAAGCAAAAACTATATATGACAAATTGTTTTACAACAACATCATTAATTGTAGCCAGAGTTTTAAGTCATACAAGAATAGCATGTTTCTTAGGGTGAACAGAAGTCTGGAATCAATCAGTAAAGACATAAGCTCAATAAAACCTTCACCAGACTTGTCTTTATGGTGGTCACTGGAGTGTTAATGCCAGCTAATTGATACACCAAAAGAACAAAGTTTTTTTTTTTTTTAGGCAATCCATCTGGACAATTTTACCCCAAGGTTAACTTCAACTACACATGACCCTCTTATCTAGTGACGCATGACCCTGGCCTCTGGGTCCAATGGTGTGCTGAGCGATGAGAGAATCCCCGACAGCGCATTCAGTGTTCAGAGAAAACCTTTTATGTCTTTTTCTCTTTCTATGTCAATCTTCCCTTTACTATCTTCTCTGGAAAGACATTTCAGGTGACATTTCTCTCTAAAGAGTCTTATTCCTCAGTCTGCTGCACAGTTTCACTGTTGAATGGCTTCCCTGAAAGAACCTAAATGTGCCAGACTTCAGCAAGACACTCATTTTCACAATTGCCAATAATGATAACAAATACACCTTTTAAGTCCTGCTAAAACCTGATGTTGCGTACCATCCTTCTTATGGACAACTGCCACTGAAACTGGGCATTATTACACTCTCAGTGTTGCTGAAATGTGTTAGCGGTTCACTTTCTAGACAAGATAGCACTGATGAGGATGTGAATCACAGAATAGCCAGGGATTGTGGCTCTTTTGGTACATTGAGCACACATTTCTATGATATATACTTTACCACAAGTGAAATTGTATCCCAGGACTCTCCATGTTGCTTTAAGCATGTTATTTAGTTAGACTCTTTTATACAAGTCACTGTAAGTTCAAGATGATGAGAAGTTCCCTTATGCTGAAGTCCTCACCCATGTTAGCCCACCCTTACTGAAGAACTGAAAGCTCAAGATGGGCTGAAAGCGTCGGGCTGCACTCAGGTAACACTGGGTGATCACCAGTGCACATAATTTAAAGTAATTTTTCAAACTATTTTTTCAGTTAGTTTGCAAGAATCAATTAGTCAAATAAAAACAAATCAAGCATGAACACACTACATTTTATATAGTCATTTATACTTTCTATGCAGTATTAAATTCTCACAAAGCACAGGACTGTATTGTTGATAGTGTTCCAATAATTGTTAAACCAGCCACAGGTGCCCACAAGCCAGTGTAATCCTAGTGCTGGTCCTAAGCCCGGGTTAATGGTGAGGGTTGCGTCAGGAAGGGCATCTGGCGTATAAACTTTGCCAAATCAAATATGCAGATTCATAACATGACTTCCACACCGGATCGGTCGTGGCCCGGGTTAACAACGACCGCCTCCAGTGCCGTTAGCCAACAGGGTGTCGGTGGAAACTGCTACTGTTGGCTGAAGACCAAGGAAGGGGAGAGGGGGAAAGCGTGTTAGGAGGCAGAGAGAGAGAAGGAAAGGTGGGAGGGCAGAGGTGAGAGTAGGGACTTTAAATGTAGGGTCTATGACTGGTAATGGGAGAGAGCTGGCTGATATGATGGAGAGAAGGAAGGTAGATATATTGTGTGTGCAAGAAACCAGGTGGAGGGGAAGCAAGGCTAGGAACATTGGAGGTGGATTCAAACTGTTCTACTATGGTGTAGGTAGGAAGAGAAATGGAGTAGGGGTCATCATGAAGGAAGAGTATGTGAAGAGTGTTCTGGAGGTGAAGAGAGTGTCAGACGGAATTATGACTTGAAGCTGGAAAATGAAGGTGTGATGCCGAATATTGTTAGTGCATATGCTCCACAAGTTGGATGCAAGTTAGAAGAGAGAGAGGAATTCTGCAGTAAGTTGGATGAAGTGGTAGAGAGTATTCCCAGGGGTGAGAGAGTGGTGATTGGAGCAGACTTC